>JANIJG010013121.1:0-29920 GCA_024611175.1 Megaceryle torquata | reverse complement strand
CAGCATTTGAGCGTTGCTTTGTCATTAGACATTGTGGATTGATTTTGGAGGCATTGCACATAACAGAAAAGACAGCAGAGCTTTCTACTTGGCAAAGGTTAATTTGTCAACTCCCTCCTGTATCGTCTTTGCTAATGCACCTCCCCTCAGCAGTTACATTCTGACCAGTGCAAAATGAAATTCATGGCTGTACGAAAGAATGGGCACAGAAGGCAGACTCTATTATCTGCACAGTTGAAGGATCCTCCCTGTGCTGCCGCTGGCTTCTCTGGACCACGCTAAGTGTCATCCACATAGTAGTCAAATGAAGTGAGGTTTACACAAGCAAGCCCAAAAAGTGAAGGAATCACATATTTAGCTGAGGCAGTTTTTAGTCATAGTTGGCTAATTTGGGGGGGTTATTATCGTCCTAGTTAAAAACCTAACCAAAATTTTGCTTTTTTCTCCTTGTTGTTTGCAGCCACCAACGCAAAACATAAACTTGGGCCCCGGAGGAATGACTCAGAGTGCATCCAGCCAATCTCTCCATTCACAGAGCAATCTCAGCGATGCAATTGGGACGGGCCTTCCTCCTTCCTCCCTCATGCAGAGTCAGATTAGCAATGGTGAGCTTCCGTCCCCTTTGTGCTGCTTTGCTGTTGCTTGGCAACAAAATCATTAATGCAGAATATACTTACAGAGCTGTAAAAGACCTCTCCTAACTCACCTTTGAGGCATATGGGGATTTCAGGCACATGCTGGAATCATCACAAAATGGCTACAGTCAGTAGTGATGTTGGCTTCTCTAAGTACATCGATCCGTTAGCATTTCTAGAAGGGAAAAGAAAATTATTATTCTTTTAAATGTGTAATGAAAATCAACGCCTAAAAATGCATCCAAGTTTTTAGTACAGAATAATTATCTATTGTGGTATTTTTCTCTTGAAAGAGGTGGGGTTGGCTGGGGGTAAAATGGAATTGCTTGCATGACTAACCACACCACCCAGCCTTCAGATTGCAAAGACCTTCCAGGATATGTGTCTCCTGAAAAAGAATTTGGTGTTGCATCAGGCTTTGTCCTCTACAGAAGCTTGCAGAGATTGCAATACTTAGCCAAAGAGTTTGTGCAGACATTTCATGAATAAGTGAATATGCTTTGTCTGTTTGGTTTTTACTCTGTGCATTTCACAGTATGAATAATCTGTTTGTTTATTTTGTAGTTCAGAGTTATTCTGTCAGATCTTGGTTCTGTGGGTCTTTCCCAGAGTGACAGAGAGAGAAAAGAGTTTCTATAAATAGAAATACCTGTTTGTAAAATCACAGGCCTCGGTGGGGGGGACACTCAAGAGCAGATTCAAGCCATGAAATTACTTCTGGCTTCTTAAAAATCTATTTGTGGTCAAGCCGATAGTACCTTTTAAACTAATGGATGAGGTACCCACTCTGAACAGTTCCAGCTTCAAAAGTGAATTTACTAAATCTCTCTGGGCCATCTTTTTGAAAGATTTGTTCCTAGTATAAGTATTAGAACAAGTCAAGCAAAACATTGTTTTGTGTTACAAAGAATCTACATTTTCAGTGGTGGTGTTGCTGGTTTTCCTTATTTGCTCCCCACCCTCCAGTTCTTTACAGTAATTTAGGCAGTTCTGTCTGCACAACAGGAGCAGCCAGGGCAATTTACCTCACTTTTTTTTTTTTTGTGAGTGAGGGAAGAAAAGGGAAGAAACTATCAAAGCTACTACATTTTATTCTCTCTTGTCCTCAGTCAGGACTTTACAGGAATTGCCTCTGCAGGACAGTAACCAGGTAACTCCCTGCATACCTGGTAACTCTGCGTAGTGGCTGCTAAGTCAATTGTAATGAAAATCCTGCCAATGGGGACAAGCTAAAAATCAATCCAGTGAGATTTCCAGTAATCCACAAGCCAGTGACTCTTCATGCCATGGCCCTGCAGGCAAACCTGTTAGATTTGATAAACCAGCCGGTGAAACTCAGTTGCTTTCAGACAGAATCAGGCCCAACTGAGAATTTTAACTGTTCAGATTTCACGAATGAGGCTTTTCTAAGAAAAAATGATGCTTTGTATTTATCTTATTGGTTTAGTGTCTTTATTTTAACACTTTTGGTCATGCTTTCATATTTTCCCTTACAATCACAAATTAGCAAAACCTCTTTTTTTTTTTTTTCTTTAAAGAAGGCCAAGATTCTCTAAGTTTTCCCATGCGAGGTTTACCAATGCTTGCTTCACTCCATCTCTGCCTCAAAGCAAGTGCTAGCTCCAGTCAAACACCACGTGCTCTTGTGCTACACAAGTAGAAGTACCAGCTTTACCAGACATAGAAAAACTGAAGGGAAACCCAGGGCGAGGTCTGTAGTTAACAGGGAATTTTAACAACGAGGATTGTTTCTGTATTTTGCCTTCTCATAAGGTATTTTAGGAAGGCCACAAGGGCTTTAATGCTCACTGTACATTGCCAATAACAGCACGCATTTTCTTGTTGCTCTCTTTCATTTTTCTAGGTCCTAACCACGTGTCTATGCAGCAGTCAGGCCAGAACACTATGCCCACGACCTCTCTGAGTATGACTGTCAGCAGTCATGGAACTGGGCCAGGTTATAGCCATACGGTGCCTGCATCTCAGAATGTGCCAATGCAAGGCCAGGGGTCAATAGGCAATTATGTCTCTCGAACAAACATCAACATGCAGTCTAATCCAGGTAAACTCCCTCTTCCTCCTCCTGGGCCAGCTTGACTTTTCGGTGACCTCAGAGGTTTACCACACATGAAATTTGTTCTGTAAATATTTTCTGTAGACAGAGACAAACATAGGAGAGGAAAAGACAGCTTTAAGCCATCTCTGAATTTCAAGGCGTCAGGCACCAGCCTAAGTCAGAACAGCTCCAGACTTGCTTTAGCTTACACTGACTTGCTGTGGTTAGCAGTGAGCTGGGGAGAGGAGGGTTAGCTCCAAGTGCAGCAGCATTATCTGATAGCCCCTGGCAACAAGTCCCACGGCCATGGGAGGGCTCTGAGAAGCACTTTTATCTTAGCTGAGAGAGCCTGCCAAGGAGTATTACACATTTACTGTTTCTACATTTTTGTTATTTTATTGATACCTCGCACTGCTTGCAGGGCATAGAGAGACTAGCAAACAACTCGGAATTAATCTCTAAATTTGTAAAAATGTTTGCTACTGAGTATTGATTGTGTGGGATGCCCAGTGCTTAAGAAATCTTTCTAATAATATGAAATTTAGGGATCAAATAAATCCTAGAATGTTAGTTTATTTAAACCTGTATACTCATCAGGTATATGATAAAGTGGAAGCAGAAGAAAGAGCTGATTAGATAAGAAATGCAGCAGTGAATTAGTCAGGAGGTAGAGAGGAACAGGCATCATTTCTTATTTCTTTCTTTAATCCTACTGTAATAATGATTACATTCTTTTAAATAAACTAACAGTAATCAAGGCTGGATGTATTTTTAAATATCTGACTGAAGCAAATGGCAAGAACTACCCATTAATAACATCCTTTCTGGATTGCAGTGCAGGAGAGTTAAATACATGCCGTAGGAAAACATCTCCCCCTGTGGAAAATGGACAGAATTATCAGGGTGCACGTTAGTTAAAGATTTTAACTTGTTTCCAAAGAGACCGGGGAACGAACTGTCACATCCTTTTAGAAAACTATTTTCCATGTACCTTGCAGTGTCTATGATGCACCAGCAAGCAGCAACGTCACATTACAACTCGGCGCAAGGAGGGAGCCAGCATTACCAGGGCCAGTCCTCCATCGCCATGATGAGTCAGAGCAACCAAGGCAACAGCATGATGGGGCAGCGACCGATGGGCCCTTACAGAGCTTCACAGCAAGGTACAACCTATTATTAGTAGATTATTGATATAATTATTATTAGATTGATGATATTCAGTCCATCCTGTGGGGTAGGTAAGTCAACAACATTTCCAAGTCACATTTAAGATTGGGGAATCCCTTCTGGGAACACAGGAAATCTCGCACGGTGGAAGCATCAGATGAAATTTAATCTATTTTCAAGATTTATCTATTTAATTATTTCAGGTGTTTAGAAAAGCAGTTCTGTCTATAAGGGAGCATATCTCTCTAAAGAAAAGATGAATGATTTGGTGCACTGCTCACTCAAGCCACTGGGAACCTTTTAAGTTCTTTCAAAAGGTATTGGATCAGCTCTAACACGGCAGTTAACAGGGAACACATTTCTGCAAAGAAGATATAGTTGGCCAGCAATTAGTACAATTAGGCCAAGGAAAGGAAAGCACCAGAGGGTCACTACCCCATGCTCTAAGACCTCTCTGGAAAAAGTCCTAAGAGGTCATAAAGCTGCTCGACTGATTCTAACACAATCTGAATTTTGCTAGGAAACAAATTAGTACATGAATTAAATTACATTAACTAGTACATTAATTAAAACAGATTTAATTCTGTCTTCTTGAGCATGGAATACATTCCCGTGCTTTCTCTAATAACTCCAATTAGTAGATTAATTCAGTTTCACCACAGAAGTGAGTGGTTTAAGAACATGTTATTGATCGTGGCATAATTTCAACCAGCTTTTTGTGAGAATGCAAATTTATGTCTTTTTTTCTAGCGAGCAAAGCATCTATGAAACCGCTCTCAGCATACACAGCTTGTTACTTACCCAGATGTAAACACTGATTTCTTAAAACAAAACAAACCAAAACGTCCCTTAGGAGCCCACAGGCTCAGTTTGCTCTCTTTTGTCTTTGCCTCACAGGTTCCTCACAGCAGTACATGGGTCAGGAGGAGTATTACAGTGAACAGTACAGTCATGGACAAGGCTCATCAGAACCCATGAATCAGCAATACTACCCAGACGGTAATTCCTCTGAGCTGTACTCACTGTGATACCGATCAAGCGTAGACCGGCGTGACTGCCACGTCCAAGGATGCGGCAAACCCGCTGCGATTCATTTCCAATTCAAATGCTAGAAAATTCTAATCCCAGGGCATGGGAGCTGGTACACCAACAGGCATCCGTGCATCCTGCTATCCAAACTGCTTCAAAAAGAGCACAAAGCCAAGTTAGGATTAGCAAATGCAGGAGATTAATCCATAGGTGTGACTTTCCTTGCCGTGTGTTTGACCTCCTACCTAAGGAGTCTGTATTTCCTCTTAGCCTCATCTCTCTACATAAACAGCTTCATAATATATCATTCAACAGTATATCTCTAGTTATATGAACAACGTGTCTGATAAATCTTTGCATTCCCTTGTAGGACATGGTGATTATGCCTATCAGCAGTCATCCTATACTGAGCAGAGCTATGACAGGTCATTTGACGACTCCACACAACACTATTATGAAGGAGGTAGGAAAATACATGGGCAATCTTTGTAAACCAAAGCTCTAGTCCCCTAAAACACTAATGAAATTCTTATGAAAATGTAAAATATGACTTGCAATTTCTGCATCACTAACTGCAACTTAGCTATTACATAAGGAGTGTCCAGGAAATAGAGTTTAGCTCTGTATAGCATGTTTTATAGCGAGACTGTATCCGACTGTATCCACAGGATCACCTCGGTCACCATAGTGTGAGGCAGTCGTGCAGCCCCAGGGGATCACTAACAACTTGTATGTAGCCTCATCTTAGAAAAATGACCCTGGGTTGTACCTGAGCTAGATGGAATTGTACCCATGGGTATTGGACTTTATTTGCAGTAAGAAAAAAGTTTTCCAGGATATCAGTATCCTCTCCTACAAAACTGTTTAACAAACATTTTATATAATGCAAATAAAAGTAGCTGTATCAAAAAGGTTCTGCTGACAAAAGTAAACTAACATGCTGCAGTTAGAAATGGGGTTCAGAGATGGAAAATTTAGCAGCTGTAAGTGGAAATTTTTCTAAAGAAAGCCTACTGGTTAATTCCAGGACCAACTTTTTTCTTTTTTTTTTTTTTTTTACATTTTACTTATTTCACCTTCACATTGTGAAAAAAACAATGGGTTAAATGAAACTAATCTTTGAAAATCATCAGTGCTAAGAGTTTGCAATTCTACCACTAAAAAACTCTTAATAGTGGTATGTTGGTAAATTCATTGATACTACTGAACACTAAATTAACTGCAGAATATTAACTTAGATGTGGTATAGCGAGGTGGCATTTAGGAAAAGCAATGTAGTCTCTACAGTGTCCATGCATTTTGTTGTTTCAGGATACTGCAAACAGAATTTCCATTATAGGTATCTCCAAAAATACCAGTAACAACCAGACCAAGTGGTCTTTCTGGGATATATGAATAAACATTGTTATCTAGAAGAAAATACAGTAGGAGGGCTTCTTGAGAAACTTTACCTGGCACCTTTATCTTTGTGATTCTCTGGTTTTATTCTGAAACACTTCTGGGGTAAAAAAAAAAAAAAAAATCCTTTGGGGAACAGGTTGCTTGGCTGGTTGGTTGGTTAGTGATGTCTATAAATAAACAACTCTCTCTTGTTGAATAGGAACTAAAAAACATTGAAGAAATAAACATCCTGATGGGCAAAATGCAATAGTCTTGTTTCTGAAAAAGAGTACTTGGGTTCCAGACCAAGGCTCCCGTGTTTTCCTACAGTGAAATACCTGCCTCAGCTATAACCAAGCTCTTTTGATTTTTCCCTCTTTAGGAAATTCCCAGTACAGCCAGCAGCAGGCAGGATACCAACAGGGAGCTGCACAACAGCAAACATATTCCCAGCAGCAATACCCAAATCAGCAAAGCTACCCAGGACAACAGCAAGGCTATGGTAAGAAAACTGTCACTCACTGATCAAGGGTTTGCAGTACTTCACCCTGATGCCTCCATTCCTAAGCTAAAAGATGCTGTAAACTATTTCCTTGCTAACTTTGGACATCCACATACTAAAACTAGCCAAAAAAAGAGATTCTGGGCAATAAAAGACATTACCATAGCACTGTGTTACCCTAACACTGCATCCTGAATCCTGGTCCCTTTCAAAACAGTTAGAAAATACACTTTTGTCTCATGTTGACTTCCTGGTAGTTGTTGGCAGGAGGTCACCAGCTGAATTCTCAGGCCTCCTACACATCTAATAGTGGCATGAAAAAATACTATCCACAGTCCAGAGAATCACTACTCCCTCACTTAGACTCCTTGCAGCGTCGCAGGGGGTTTATTCCTTACTGAGGGACTGAGGTAAAAGGGAAAAAGTAAATGTGAAGCTCTCACTGGTGCAGGGCTTTCAAACCCTTCAGGTCACCAGTAGCAGATCTCCCCACTGCCATCAAAAGAGTCTGAGTTTGATGGCTGTCCCTGAGTTTTCTCACTGATTACAGGCATCTTTGTCTGTATCCTCGGGCTTTGGGAGGAAGAAACCATTTCAGGTTCAAAGACAGGGGCCAGAGAAAGTGGAGTAATTTATGTCCTATCTTCAAAGCAAGGGATTTCTGATCCATCTCCCAAATGTGATGGTACTTGACCTGGAACTGGCAATGTTAACCAAACTTGATAAACTGATGTTGATATCAACAGCAAACACATTTTAGAAATCTAAGATCTCATGAAATGAATGCCAAAAAAGTGACTTAAATTAGTAACATCTGACTCTACAATACCAGTAGATAGTTTGGACTACTCAAACCAGATATATTCTGTGAAATTAAACCCAAAATTCAGTTAAAAAAAAAAAAAAAAAAGTTAAAATCTGGCCTCCTCTTTTTAAAGATTCTCCTTCATAAAAATCCAGCAACAGTGCTGAAGTGCAGGTACAGAGCAGTCTATATGCAGAACATACAGTCCCAAATAAAAGGAAATCGGTATCACCGTGCAGTTGTGTGTCTGACTTACATGGGGTTTTTTTAAGTATCCTTACATACAAGAGATTTCTTAAGTTGTGCCTGGTCAGCAGTGCTTATATGGCACAACTGGATTCACTAGGAAGTTAAAAGTGCAACTGTTGCTAAAATAAAGGCTGTAAAGCTAGAGGGCAGGTCTAGGAAAAATTTACTCCCAGTTCATCCTCGCAGAGCTTGCTTTGTTACCATTATGTCAACTGTAAGAATCCCTCCTAGCAAATCAAGCCTTAGTAAGAGTTTTCACTGTCTTCTCAGGTCCTGCACAAGGAGCCTCTTCACAGTATTCCAGCTACCAACAGGGGCAGGGGCAGCAATATGGAAGTTACAGAGCTTCTCAGACAGGCCCGTCCGCTCAGCAACAGAGGCCTTACGGCTACGAGCAGGTAAATTGTCTACATTTCTGCTATGAAAAAGCAGATTTAGCTGTTAGCTCTGCAAAGAAATCTATCTGATAATTTGGTGCAGGCATACTGGTGATGCTTCAGTGCATCTTTCAAAATTCATAGACCGAAAAGGAATTGTCTGTAAACTTCTCATATATTATTTCTCCAACATTTTTATTTCTCCTTTTTTTTTTCTTTTTTTTTTTTTTTTTCTTTTTTTTTTTTTTATAGGGACAATATGGAAATTACCAGCAATAAAAGAATATGATCCTGTGTCAGATTCATTTCAATAGTATCTCCATCTTTTGAACTGGATGTACAGGCAGTTTTGATTAATTGTAATATGTTGGTTACCCCTTAGCACAAAGCAGCGTCTGTATGTGAACAGTGTTCATTTCATGCTGGATATGAAGCAGTGCACTACTGGTAACAAGACAATGCTTTAATGGTTTGATATTTGGTGCTGTGTATAGTACTGTATGTTGATACAATGCAGAAGTTTTTCATTTGCCCCCTCTCCCCACCCTTTGCCCCATTGTTGATGTTTCTAAATAGCTTTAGGATCATTTGATCAGAGTTGTGCCCCACTCTGGAAAGCAGCCAGGTTGTTTTGCAGGCTGGCTCTGTACAAAGCCATTCAGTCATATCTCAGTCCAGGGAGGGAGCTCGGGGTAGGTCATTGATCTTCTTTTAGTGGAATGCATTGAAGATCACCTGCCAGCCTCTGAAATCCACAGCTCTTTACTTGTTAATAATAAGAGGATGGATGCATTCCTGATGTGAAGACAGTTCTATGCTGTATCTTAAAAATAAAATTACCTACAACTTCTGCAATACCTACCAGGGCTAACTACCCAAGTCTTGCAATTCAATAATCAGCTTAAGTCCGTGTTTCTGCTGTAAAAGGTACAGAAAGAGAATCAAAACCTAGATTCAAGAAAATGTTAATCACTAGAGGCACCTTTTATGTATCCATGTGAACAAAAGTATTCCTATCATTGAAAGAAAAGTAGAAGGGAGCTCTTCGATCTGCAGCTATCAGCCTGCTAGATGCCAGTATTGCTTCATACTGTGCTTGGCTGAGAAAAACACGTGGCAAAACTCCAGTCTTAAATATGCCACTCCAACTTTTATAACTTGCATATACATTTTCATGCCAAATTTTGCAAGCAGGTGGCTGACATCCTTCTTTATTTGTGATTCTTCAAATGCCCTTGCTTAGATTTTCCAGCAAGCGTTATAACCGTAAATATTGACAAAGTTTTTGGTCTATTGTTCTTACAGCTCATCATCACTTTTATTTTTCTCTTGTAGCTTGACAGAAATAGTTCAGAAGTAAAAAAAAAAAATCCATCTTTATTGCAGATAAGCAACCAAACTCAGCTTTAATTGTGAAACAATGTTATGCATATAGAGAGGAGAACTATTAATGGGGTCAACCAGTGAAATAATACCTAGAGAGGGAGAATTTAGATATAAAAACTAGTGGTATGTAAAAGCCAGTATGAACAATGTCACTTCTATTCAGTTTTATATGTTCTTATAAAGTGTTAAAAAAAAAGCACTTATAAAGTGGTCATATAAATGCTGAATTATATAACTGTGTCCAAACTTCTGAGGCAAAAAGGCAGGATGATTATACTCTGTGAGCATTTTTTAATACAAGATTGACTGCAAATTTACAGCATAGAATAAATATAACTTCTGTAGGATTTTCTCCTTTTCTTTATCTGAACTGGTGTATTTAGGGGATTTCAAGTTCTAGTACTTTATATGTTGAAAAACCAAGACCATGAGGAGAATAAAAGATCTCTCAATTCATTGCTTTATTTTTTTTTTTTTTTTTTTTTTCCTGTAGAGGAAAGTCATTAACTGGACAACTAAAGAGTTTACTATCAAATGTTGTCCAAACACTGCCCTTGCAACATTAATAACTTGAATTACTAAAAAAATAGAAGACTTTTTTTCTTTTTTTAGTTGGTCCTCATTTCTCTCATCTTTCTTGATGGTGTTTTCGTACAAGTACTCTCAAATAGCAAGGAGGAGAAAGGAAGTAAGATTGTTTTCTTTACAATATATTAATATTACAAGTAGCCAGAAGAATGCAATATTGCTCTTTGCCAGCTTGGAAATATGCCTTTTATGTGGTTTTTGAAAGTGCTGAAATACTTTTGAGAGAATATGAAAAACACTTAAAATGAAACAGCAACATTACATCAATCTGAAATGTCTTACATTAAGAACTTCTTGAATGTTGTGTATATAATGTATTTGAAAGAGCACTTTGGAAATAGTTTGTACATTTATTTCCTAATTTATACATGATTTTTGGTGTTAATATTTCTAATTGTTAATAACAAAATGTTTATTTAATGTGTTGTCCATTTTTATGTATTCATGTGGAAACAAAGTGACCCCAGCATTTTGACTTCTTCCATTAATTGTATCGTTTTCTGTTTTGTAATACAGAATGCTTGAAAATTGTTTAGGTTAAAAATTATCTGAAAATTAAGTCGGTGGTACTTTTCTTATGGCACGGACTTTTGAATGGAAGCAACACACAAGGGGGGATTCTTATGAGTTGCATTTTCTCTGATACACTTCATAGATAATTATATATGACGAAAGCTTGTCCCAGCTTTCAAACAATCTGAAAAGCACAGTTCCAGTGCTGTGTGTGTGCAGAGGGGATGTACATAACCAACAGCTCACCTCAGAGGCTGCGCCAGAGCAGGGGACCTGTGGCCGGCTGGCCGATGGACAGGACTGATGGACTCTTCAGGGGCAGAGACTCCTCAAGGGGCTGAGACACCCCTAATGCCTTCCAGTACTTAAAGGGGCCTGTAAGAAAGATGGGGACAGTCTTTTTAACAGGGCCTGTTGCAACAGGACAAGGGGTGATGGGTTTAAATTAAAAGAAGGGAGATTTAGACTGGAGAGAAGGGGGAAATTTTTTACCCTGAGGGTGGTGAGACCTTGGCCCAGGTTGCCCAGAAAGGTGGTCGCTGTCCCATCCCTGGAACTATTCCAGGTGAAACTGAACGCAGCTCTGAGCAAGCTGCTCTAGTTGTTCCTGTTCCCTGCAAGGGAGATGGACCAGATGAGCTCGAAAGGTCCCTTCCAACCCAGATGCCATGCCCGTCAGTCCACAAGCCCCACAGGCGTCATTTCAGCTGCCGCAGAACCTCCGGGCTCCCTGCGGGAACAGCGGCTTCTAGCGCCAGTAATACCGAAGCGGGCAGGACGCTGAGGGCGCTCCCGAGGGGAAGGGACCCCAAACCAGGCTTCCCGTCGTCGCTCCACACCGCTCAGCCCCGGGATGCGTAGGACTGCGCTTCCACGGACTGATTTAACCTTCACGGGAGCGAGCTGCCTCCAGAAGACTCTCAGCTGGGACACAAGCACCGCGGGCCTTTGTGCGTAACTCGGCGCCCAGACTCGGCCCTCTCACTGGAGTGGCCGCTGTGAGGCACGGCGGGCCGGCCGCCGGGCTGTGAGGGGAGCGGGGCGGACCGCACCGCGCAGAAGACCTGCTAGAGGTCGCACAACGCACCTTCCCGCGCTTTCCCCACAAGGCGCAGCTGCGGCTGCGCGGCGGGGCGAGGCCGGGATCCCAGCGGCGGGGCGGGACGCGGCTGCGCCCCGGGCAGGGTGTTCTAGGGGCTGACGGCGCCGTGCTCCGGTGTGGCAGGGCCGCGCGGTAGGCCTGTCCCGGCGGCTGCCGGCGCCATGCTGCCGCGGTGTTGGGCCGTGCTAGGCGGCCGGGCTCTCCCGGCAGCAGCCAACGCCGTGCTGGGCGGCCAGCCCCAGTGGAGGCCGGCCCGCCAGCGCCTTCTCCTCAGCCCGGTGCCGCAGCCGGCGACGTTCTCCACAACCTGCGCGAGGTGCTCCAAGAACAGGCGGCTGAGGCAAAAAAAAGACATTTCGGAAAGGAAACTGGTGAGTCCTGACGCGAGTCAGCTGCGGGTGGGCAGCGCGGGTACCTCGCTGGGCGCGAACACGTCAGGACACGGGGCTGACCTGCGCCTTGCCCTTCTCTTCTTGCAGTGGTCAAATATAGGCTTTTGAGGTGAGGCAATGTTTTTTGTTTTGGGGGGGGTGGTGGATTTTTTTTTCCTAAAATCTGATAAACTTTTTGAATAGCGGGGAGATGAGGCCGCCGTGTGACGTTCCCGGAGTTCAGCGGGGCTGCAGCGGTGCCTGAGCCCTTGCCCGCAGCACCCGGGCTCACACCATCCGAGGGGCAGGAAAGTAAAAAGCCTTATGTAGCTTTAAAGCTAAAGTACCTGTTTGTTTCTCACATTTTTATAGTCTTGCCACGTAGTCAGCTGCCAAACGGACAGTATTTTATGTCAGAGAGACTGCAGGGTCCTAGAACTTCCTCTTCTTATTCTTTTTCTAATTATCCGTTCATAAAAAACCTTATTTTCTAATGAGTAGTAAATCACTTCCCATTTAAAGCGATACTTTCCCGTCTCGCCGTGTGGTGGTGCCAAATGCTTTTCTAAAAGAGGCGTCTTAAGAAACCACTGGTCATAGTATAGCTTGTAATTATCAAGAGTTAGGGGTTTATGTTTTGGGGGTGTTTTTTCAGTTGCTTATCTTGGTGTCATAATACTGGAACCTTTTCTCCCTTACATACTCTCTGGGCTGTTTAATTAAAGTGATCTTGATGGTAATTCTCATTATGAAGTCCTTTAGTAATTGACAGAATTTGAATGTTACCTTCAAGGTTCTGCTTTTCTCCGTTCATCCTGATGTGTAAACGGCTTCACCTGCCTGTACGAATGTACTTCTCTAATATTTCCCCTTGGGGATTTCAGTCCACTTCTGGGAGACAGGCAAATATCATCAAGCCTGTTGTGCTGACAGAAAAGCTGAATCATCGTGCAGCAAAATTAATTTGCTGGAATTCAAATATTCAAGTCAGAAATAGAGCCAAGATCAGGAATTCTCTGTACACTGAGAAATTTTGATGTGTTTGGTGTGTAAAAACTGAATTTTTGGTTTTACAAACCAAAATCTTGAGCTACCTATCAGCATTGTATAACTGTCTAAAAACTTTTCTATTAGTCCCTTTAATGTTCTCCTCAGGCATCTGAACTCTTGCATTAGGCTCTACCAACATAGCCTCAAGCATGTATTTTTAAGGGGGTTCTTAAAAATACTTGAAAAAATGAGATCTATTTTTCTTTTATTATATTATTCTTAGTATGCTGTATTTAGTTTATCCGTGAATGGTGGCAAAGTTCTGATTTATTTTATTTTTTACTGGTGAATGGAATTATCACCACTAAAAATAGCAGGTCTGCGTATTAGTAAGTTTAGCAGAACAATCAACCTTTTGGAAGATGACTGATAAACTGTACTTCTTGGGTACAAAACCCATCCTTCCAGACACGCTACTTCGTGGATCACCGGAGAGTGCGTGTGGTTGGAGGACAAGGAGGAGGAGGGGGTCATTCTTTTTATAGTGAACCCAGAAAAATATTTGGAGGTCCTGATGGTGGAAATGGAGGTGACGGTGGCCATGTAATTTTGAAAGGTAAAGCTAATTAAATCTAGAGTTTTGTTATGTTATCACTTAACACCCCCACCCCAAAAAGTAGCCCAACACACTGTATGATAGGAGCTGGTAAATATAACTGTCAAACATGTTTAAGAAATGGTTATTTCTGTGTAACATGTCTTTGCTTTTTATGCTTTGTCCTGAACTGTGGTAACAGGGACAATAAATGACACTGACAGCTGTAGAAAGCATTTTGAAAGTCAAGGTATTATTCAGACATTTTAGCTTCCTGTGTTGTGATAGGGCTGGGATCTGATCAAATTTTACTCTTAAGATGCATAAAGCTGCTACTGCAACCACCCAGCTGCAAAATCTGCTCATCTAGCAAATGAGTTTTTGAGAGTATTTTGAAATGGTTGATTTTGGAATGACCAGTTGTTAAAGTGCATGGTTAGTAAACCCAAGTAGACAAGTAAAGGCAGTTAAACTTCATCAAAACTTACATTAATATTAGTCTTCCCTGCTAGGTTATTGTTGAGCCAGCAGACAGGATATGCATTCATCCAATATTTTAAAAAGGAAAAAAACAGTCAAGAAGTTGCTTTTCTGTGCCTTTTCTCCTAAAACAGTGTGTTTAAAATATGCATCTTTTACTTTACAGCTGACCAGCAAATGAAATCGCTTTCTTCAGTCCTGCCCTTCTATCAGGGTTTTCATGGAGAGAGAGGAGGAAGGAAAAACTGTTACGGAGCTAATGGTGCATGTGTGTATGTTAAAGTACGTACAGTAAGGTTGCATTCTACTGTGTTAGCTTTGTATTAATGCTGCTGATTTTCAGGCTGGTTGCCCTTGTGAGAAAGATCTTGTGTGTTTTTTCAGGGAGCCTTGTGCGCGTTCCCTGCTGAGTCAGGGTTGGTTGGCACGCAGGCAGATCAAGCTGCTTTAAATTGTTTATAAAAATTAGATCTTTGGAAGATACATCTGGCCAAAATAAATACAGTTCTGATTTGATTTACTTCTAGGGGTCATATGCCTGGAGCAGTCACAACGTGGGACTTCTTAAACAGGAGCAGTCTTTTTTTTCTTCCATACTTTTTTTTTTTCAACATGCCTGTTCTGGTGCACACCTACAATACGTTTCTTAGCTCACTCCTGTGCTTAGACTTCTCTGCATAAAAGGAGGGAAAGAGGCTTATAGTACTGTTATCATTTTAATGAAGTATAAATGTCTGACATTGCCTTTGGGTCCAGAAAGTGAGCCTCATGAAGTGCATACAGTTCTTTTTGTGGATTCCCTGGCTTGAGAATATGGAGGAATTATTTTCAACAAATCTGAAATCAGCTGGTAAAGGATCTGCTGCAGGTGGATCTGCTGCAGGCTTTGAGCTCCAGCGTAATGCTTGCATCTCTCTTCCCTTTAAGGTCCCTGTAGGTACGTTGGTTAAGGAGGATGGGAGAGTTGTGGCTGACCTCACTCAGCACGGTGAAGAGTACGTTGCAGCTTATGGAGGAGCTGGAGGGAAAGGTAATCGCTTTTTCCTTTCCAATGAAAACCGAGCTCCGACATTATTTACTCCAGGAGAACCAGGTCAGGAAAGGGTCCTCCATTTGGAATTGAAGACAACAGCTCATGCAGGGTTGGTGAGTGTCACTGTGGTTCTTCAACTTCCTTATCATTGTAGGATGACACTTGACTGACTGAAGAAATAATGTTTGATAACTTTTTTGTTAGCCTTTTGCTTTGCTTGTTTAGAGCTGCAACTTGATGCTTTCTTGCTGTTACTTGGTAGAAAGGAGTCCAAAGTGATTTGCAGAGCTGTCACTCTCTTGCTGCTTGATGTCATCCTACTTTTGCTAAAATCAACATTATGTACAGAAAAACAATGTGCAAGATTTGTTAGCGATCAACAGAGGAACGGGATATACAGCAGGCTTTGTCTGCCAATTTTTGCAGGTAGAGTGTGGAGAGTTCTTCTAAATTACTTTGTTGTTTTTAAAAAAGAAAACTGCTAAAGTTCAAATCATAATCTACTTCATTCCTGTATTTTTACAGATGCTAACCATTTGACTTTGTTAGTTCCAGGTTTAGCATTCTCTGAAAGGAAAATACTATTTAGACACAGATGCTGAGTCAATTTAGGGCTTAAGCTGTTTTCATTTAAGTATGGAAATGTTTTAACACCAGCTGGTAAAGCTGTTACAAATGTGCTTTGCTTCAAACTGTTCTTGCTGTAGTTCAACAACTGCAGAATAACTGTCTGCTGTAGCAGAATTTATTTAGAGTCTAAGAAAAAAAGTTGGTATCAGTGGATCAATACACACAATTCTCTGGCCAGCTGGACACTCTGGCTCAATCCTCACATATTTGGCACTAATGTGGAAAGCTGAGTTGAATCTATTCTGAACTTCTGACAAGAATTCAGAGTCTGACATCAGCAAATAGGAGCATTTAGAATTTGATCTACTTTCATCTGGGAATTATTGACCATCTGTGTAGCTATCCCATGCTGACTATAGGATATCCCAGAGTAACTTAATTTCTGGGATAGGTTTGTTTAAATTCTTGACTGATCTGCAAAAGCTGACAGGTTTTGGTTTTGAATTGGGATTAATTGGCTTTAATGAGTGTTTGTATTCCAGGTGGGCTTTCCCAACGCTGGCAAATCATCGCTTTTGCGGGCAATCTCCTGTGCGAAGCCGGCCGTGGCTGCCTACCCGTTCACAACCCTAAATCCCCACGTCGGCATTGTCCACTATCAGGACTATGAACAAGTAGCAGGTAGGAACCGTAGTACGTTGTGTGTACTCTTGACAGTGATTTGTATCACTTGGGATATTCTATGAAATGCTGTGGAAGTCAGTTTAGTGGCTCTGTAGAATTCTTGCTAGTTCTAAAGAACTTCAGACATCACACTACTGAAAGTTCATTTCTCATTCACTTATAGGTGCCCTTAATATCAAACCAGCAATCTGTATTGTGCCTCATCTGGAATAATCTAAATCTGGGGGGATTAAAAAGATAATAGCAGCCAAATTAGCACGAAGTATGCTTTATATTGATGCATAGAGATGTAATTCTAAAAGTACTCGCACTAACCAGTAAAAGACAGCGCTTTGGTTTTTTGTGGTTGGTTTTTTGTTGGATAGGTTGGATTCACTGTGGAATTTCTCTCATTGTAGTTGCTGATATTCCTGGCTTAATAAAAGGTGCTCATCAAAACAGGGGCCTCGGGATGGCCTTCCTAAGACACATTGAACGCTGCCGCTTTCTCTTATATGTGGTGGATCTCTCTGTGCCTCAGCCGTGGATTCAGCTGAAAGACTTAAAATATGAACTGGAACAATATAAAAAAGGATTGTCTGAGAGGCCTTGTGTTGTCATTGGGAATAAGATTGACCTTGCTCAGTCCAGGATCAATCTGCCACTCCTTAAGGAACAGATAGACGAGCGGGTCATTGCATTGTCTGCATTGACAGGAGACAACCTGGAGGAACTGTTCTTGCATTTGAGAGAGCTGTATGACACTTACGTGAAGACAGAACAATCACGAGGGCAAAGCCCAGTCAAGTGGTAGCAACCAGAATTACTGTGAACTGTACTGGAAGGAATAAAAACCAACATTCATAATTTGATTTGATTGCTTCTGTGTGCTGTGGGTGTTTGCTCATTCATCTTTGAGGTGTCTCAGGTGTTGTACAACAAAATTTGAAGGCTGTAATCACGATGATTGTTGAATTGGAAACCTGGATCTTGTTTGGAATTAGCTAGTTAATTACAGAATGAAGAGAATGCTGTCTAGTAGGAAAGACTGAAATTCAGGATCTGCAGGAGATGCTGGCTTGCCTTTTGAATCAGAGTGAAGTGACTTCTCAGTTGTCACCAGAAATTCTAAAATAAACTGAGGTGGTCCCATGTTTATTTTTATACCATAACCATTTTTATAGTCACCTTCTCTTAAATTTTTCTCCTGTTTTGTTGGAGGTTTTTTTGTGTGTGTTTTTTTTCCCCCCCCCTCAGAGGAGACACAGCTGCTCAATATTTTTAGGGAGATAGAGCATGAAACAGCTGCAATTTGAAATTATTTCCTTGTTAGTATAAATAATTAACTATCTTTAAAGGCTGGCAGCATTTAAATTAATACAAATGTTAAATCCCAAAGTCGTGCTCATGTTTTGTTTCATGCTTGCTTCATGCTTAGGATTTATCAAACTGAATTAGGTAGAACTTGATATTCAGTGCTGTCCTTCTGTTTGGCTTTGTGCAGGATTTTTAGGCTTCGCTGTCATTTTTCCATCCATTGCTACATGTTTTTCAGCCACATTTAATAAATCCAGGAGAAGATTGCCTGAACACAAAAGCTGGTGCAGCTTCTTTTTAGAACATTTGGTGCCTACAAATATTTTGCGTGCTCTGACTGTATTTCAGTATTTGTTTGTCTTTGAGGATAGCAGAGGCTGTTTAAAAAGCCTCTGTGCTCACAGGAGCTTTTACCCTTACTTCCTAGTAAGTTTCTTAGAGTATTTTGTGTACTGAGGTGTCAAAAGCACAGCAGGTTGCTAGATAGCTTTACAGAATCCTATTGATCGTATAATTGGGTTCTTTGTTCTTAACATTTCAGCCACCTGTTCTGGGATGACAGTACCAAGTTCCGAACCACTTGCTTCTAGGGTTCAAAGAGCCTTCAGGGAGCACATATTTCTTCATCTGGCCATGAAAAGCACCACGTAGCTCCGGCTTTTGTC
This sequence comes from Megaceryle torquata, assembly GCA_024611175.1. NCBI lineage: Eukaryota > Metazoa > Chordata > Aves > Coraciiformes > Cerylidae > Megaceryle > Megaceryle torquata. Next base: position 11,447 of record JANIJG010013121.1, on the reverse strand, counting down.
TTGGAACAACTGTTTGGAGGAGCTTGAATTGGCTGTAGTCAACACACATCTTTACCAAATGAAGTAACCTTGTGTTTGAGGTCCCTGTGTTAATGGTGAGCTCCAGGAGTGGCTGTGCGGTGCTCAGCTCGATAGAGAGTGAAGAGCTTGGGTCCCTTTTCTCTCTCGTGCTCCTGCAGCATTAGCGCAAAGGTCTCTTGCATTTTCTACTGATTATGAGGTACAGAAAGGAGTGGTAAACTCAGGTTCCGCTGAAAATAAGGTGTTTACAAAGGCAACTCATGTCTAGGAATAGAAAAGAAAAAATAATTGGGCTGAAATAGTGATTGTTTCAGGAAAGACTGATGTGTTAAAGGCCTCCTTTCCCCTTCTGTGTTTTTTTGTTTGTGTTGGGGTTTTTTTTGTCCAGGATTGGGTGGATGGGCTTATTTCGTTGTAGGTTTTAGAGGCTTTTGTCTGCATGACCTTTCTTTTTGTTTTCCTCTGCTGAAACCTTTGATGTTGTCCTTGGTTTTCAAGCTGATGAGGAAAGGGATGGGGTCTTTTATTTCTCATTCTGACAATAAGCCTTATTTTAATGTTAATTGAAGCCCAGTGTATTTTATATTGCCTAGAGAAGTTGAGCTGTCATTTTGTTTAGCATTTTACAGTTCTAGTGTTCATCATTTTAATACATTTTTAAAGTACATGTTTATGACAGTATTTTGGTACTAATTGTGGGGTTTATATTTATTTGCAGTCTTTCCCCTTTGTAAGTTCTTGGAAAGTGTAGGTGGTATCAATTGAACAGAAAAACAGAAAATGAAATGTTAATGTAAAAACAAGCACTGAAAAGGATTGAACTTCCAAAACACACAGATATTGAGGACTTGCTGTAGTTAACTAAACTAAAACATTGAATCAGTGTGTTTAAACATTGTACTTACATGGGTTTGTAAAGCACTTTTTGTATTATATAATTATTTTTTTCCAAGATGAATCAATGTGTTTGCAATGAATTGAGCTGACAGCGATAAAAATGAGACCCTCACTGAACTCATACTGGGATGTTCTGCTCTGCTGCAGCACTGTGCTGGGAGGAGAGCAATGCCCCTCACCAGCACCCTGCTTCCAGTGCTGGGAGGAGAGCAATGCCCCTCACCAGCACCCTGCTTCCAGTGCTGCAGAGGCCGTGCAGATGGCCCTGCTTGGGGTCAAAAACTCCTAACCTGTTGGTTTTGAATAGTGATTCAAATTACAGAATTAGAGGGATGGCTGTGAACCAGAGGTGCCACTGCTAGTGGAACGGGATCTTGCCGTAGTTCACACGTGTTTGTACTGGATACAGAAAGCAAATCTAACTTCTTTGCTGTCTTGTCTTCCATGGGATATTGCTAACTGGGCTCACTGGCCAACACCTGCTATGTAAGGTTAACATTGGGCCCACAGGCTGGGTGTGTTGCAGTGTGCAACAAAATGAGAGTGGTGGGTGGGATATAAATAGGGAGTTGACAGGCTGCTGGAATGCTGATGGGTGGCCTGAACTGTTAACTCTGCAATGGAAATTCAAAGACAATGAATATATGGTTTGGTTTAATCTCTTTCTACAAATACCATTGTGTAAAAATGGATTTTTATGAGTGGTAAAATCACCTTTACTTGGGAGGTGTTATTTTTGGGGACACCATAGCCTATAATCCAGAGCTTGGTGTCTTGCATACAAAGCTAGGAGAGATGAGGCTTCTGGGGAGAGGCATCACAGTGTACGTAGGGAGAATAAGTAAGTTTGGAGCTCAGCATCTCTTCAACAAGTCTACAGCCCTGTCATTCCTGTGACAGTTATATTTTCATTTTGGACCACTTCTGTTAGTAATGAAATTCATCACCGTTGTGAAAATGGCTTTACTATAAATGAAAACTTCATCCCAGTATAGATGTGTGCCTGGCCTTTGGAGAACAGCTTGATTTTCTTCTGCTTTGTCTTCCATAGTGCAGTTTCCAGTGCTGTTCCCAATGAGCAAGTTTTCCCATCTTGTTAAATGGGGATTAATTGTGCCTGCACCGCACAGCTCTGCCCAGACTGAAGTTGTTCATATTTGGAGGGGAGGTTATATATGTGTGCCAGTAATGATGAGGGGTGATAGAACAAAGCTACCTTCAGGCTGCACTCCCAATTTTTCTCTCTGCAGTTCTGAAATTTATTATGTGGTATGTGCCTGTTTTTCTGAGACATAAAACATAGCTGGTAGGACAAAGGCAGAGAGATTTTTATCAACCTTGTTTTAATATTGAGATTGTGTTTGTCCTTCATTTTCCCACTGAGAGTAATTTTTTATTTCCTGATTGAAATAGAATTGTCCAAGGAGGCCTTAACAGCTTCTGATTTCTTATCCACAAGGTTGTTTCGGGTTGTGTGGGTTGGTTTACTGGGGGGGGGGGTTGTTTGGTTTTTTGTCCTTGTTTATATGAAATACCCTTTTAACTCCTTGATGTGTGCGTTCCTCTGTTCGGCTCTATTCTTTGCTATACTGTTACGACACCCCAGTAGAAGTATTTGTGTGTTATATATGTGCTTCTTGAATGATGAATGAAGACAAAAGACTAGTCCTACCACTGACCCGTGTAATAATGGTTTAATAACAAACTGATGCCTTGCATGCTCAATTTCAGTAAGAGGTAATGTCTGGTTACTTTGTTACAATCCATTTTATTCTGGTAACATTCCATTAATTTTAATTGGAGTCACTTTGGCATAATGTGATGATGACCCAGGCCCAGGTTGTTGGCTTGTTTGGTTTTTGTTTTTTTTTTTTTTTTAAACTTGATTGTAGCATTGCACTCAAACACTGTTATTTTATGTCATGGTTATTGGGTAAAATACAGCACAAAACATGAAGAGCTTTGTGCTTATTCACATATGCTGAAAAAATGTTCTGTACAGATTAAATCACCTTTTCAGACGCATGCTTCAGAAATGCACTTAGATCCAGACTTATTAGCACTGATTGAAAAGCAGGACTAAAAAAACTAACTGCAGAACAAATGATCTTTTGTCATTCAAATCCTCAGTGGGTGCCTTTTTGTCTTTGTAACTGGAGAAATCTATAGTCGATAATTGTGTAGGTAAGAGTCAATGTTTTCTAAAACATCTATGGTAAGGAATCAGTTTTGGCATATGGGAAAGCATGCTCATAGTTTTGAAGAGTTCTCATTTGAATCTTGACATTTGGTTCATCAGTGCTTAATTACTCCTGGGATTGGAACATCACTGTTTTCCAAAGTCATGTGAATCCCCACCCGGTACATCCTTTGTACACACACTAATCAGCCGCTGATAGAAGTTAGCTATTCACTGTCTAAATCTAGATAAATTTCTTCCACTAAAAGTGGAAAATGCTTATGAAGAAAAATATTTGCATGAGGCAATGTAATTGCTAAAACACTGGATGTCAAGAAGACATCTGTGATATTACGGATGAAGTATCCATAGTTTGATTATCTTATTCATGAAATTGTACTGGTTTGTGGCTGTTCATTTCCTGTTGTTTTCCTCTGTTACAAATCAGGAAGATGAGTCTGGGCAGATAGTTTGCTCTGTCCAGACACGACACACATTTATCACATTTAAAAAAATAACCTGGTAAAAGGTCACAGTATTAAATCAACATTTTTTTTTAACTTTGCTTTTTTTTTTTTTACTGCATTATTTTGGAAAATGTTTGTTTTCCTCCCTTGCCCACCCCCACACCCAGACATGTACTGGAAGTCTAAAGCAGTAGTTCAAATCAACAGCTATGGGGACAGCGAGCTCTGTCTAGAAAAACAAAACACTGTAGTAACTTCAGTGCCAGAAGTTAAGGGTTTGAAGCTCACCCATCTATTTGATGGGTCATGTCCCATGCTAGCTGTGCAAGGTCCTTAGGGCCCCTATAACTCTAGATGTAAAAAATGTATTTTATTTTGCTAAGCTAATTCATCTCTCTATATCAGCTGAAATTTTCTAGCTTCATTAATTAATTTATCAACATTAAGTAAATGGCTTTGATGGATGAAAATCTCATGTATATTACATAATTTTAATTTATTTGTATTGTAATACCTTATGTTTGATGGTGATTTATGAGCCTTCTTTCACTGGTAGAATCTGAATCATTGGAGGCTGAGGTCCAAATCTAGCCAGGTTGGGAAAAACTGAAGTCCCAGTGAGTTCTAGAAATTTAAAATTTAAATATCTGTCTGGATTTGGACCTCAGTGCTTTGCACAGTCACCTCAAAATTCTGTGGCAAGGCAGAGGACTTGGAATTTGGAAAAAATAAATAGTAATAGTGCTAATCCTGTAACAATATTTTATTATTTTTTCTAGGTGCCTTGTATAAGCTTAACTTTCAGCTAATCATATGTGTCACATTTGCCTCTGTAGCTTCAAAGTACGTCATCTAAATGCAGAGAAGCACAGAAACACGTCTTGCTGAAGAGGTGCCCAGTTCAGCATGCTGCTCCACGCCTGCCCTCCACAGAGTCCTCCAGTATCCCTTTTACCCTCTTCAAGGCATTACCATCCGTGCTTTCTGTGAGCCAACTGTTAACACCATTTATTTTTTTGTTTGTTTGTTTAATGCATTCAGGATATTTTTCACAGTAAATAAAACTCGATTTGTAGATTGCTAACAAATTGCCGCATGAGACGCACAGTTTATTAACTAGTGCTGCTAATTAATGTAATTTAACACTAAAATGTTCTAAACATAATGATTTTTTTAATGCTTATTAAATGTATTGAGGTGGTTTATCAAACTGATCAACACAGAGCAGTTCTAGGATTGTATATTAAGGATAAATTAAATTAGTGCTACAGAAGTTGCTTTCCTAATGTATTTAGTCTGGAATAAAACCAATCACAGAATCCCAGAATGGGGGGGGGGGGGGAAGGGTGTGTGGCAGGAACCTCTGGAGGTCATCTGGTGCCACCACTGTCCTCCAGCAGGGTCACCCAAAGCAGGGGACCCAGGATTGCAGTGTCAAGGTGGGTTTGGAATCTCCCTAGAGAAGGAGACTCCATAATCTCTCTGGGCAGCCTGGGCCAGGGCTCTGGCAGGAAAGAAATTTCTCCTCCTGTTCAGATGGAACCTTCTGAGTTCCAGTTTGTGCCTGGTGGCTCTTGTCCTGTCACTGGGCACCACTGATAGGAGTCTGGCCCCATCCTCTTACCTGCCCCGGGGGCCCTTTAGCTCTTGCTCAGCACTGCTCAGCTCCCTTCTCAGGCTGCTCTTCTGCAGCTGAACAGCCCCAGGGCTCTCAGCCTTTCCTGGGCACAGAGATGCTCCAGGCCCCTCAGCATCTCCATAGCCTCTGCTGGACTCTCTCCAGTAGCTCCTTGTCTCTGTGAACTGGGGAGCCCAGAACCTAACCCATTACTCCAAGTGTGATCTCACTAGGGCAGAGTAGAGGGGGAGGAGAATCTCCCTCAACCTACTGGCTGCACTCTTCTTAATGCACCCAACAATGCATTTAACAAACCAGGTGGCTTGATGAATGAGCACACAGTTGGAAATTTGCTTTTAGTGATTATTCAAGCTAAAAAATAGCTGTATTCCCACTTCCATGGTAGTAAAACCTGAGTGCTTATACATTAATGGAGGAAATAATTGCAGATGGTCACAAATGTAATTGAACAAAGAAGGAACTTGTTCACATTTTCTCGGGAAGTATTTTGTGCTTATTCTTGTCTCTGATAGTTAACATCTGTTTTTCTGAGGCAGTTTGGTAGGTGCTGTCAGCACACAAAGACCCCTTCAGAGATAGATGTACAAGTGGCATTTAAGGCTAACTGAAGTTGGTGGTTTGTGTTGCTTTGGTGTGGAGGAGGCAGTTCGGCTGTTGCGTTACCTGCTGATTTGATAACTTGTCGTGCCACGGTTGAGAGAGATTAATATTGATTAGAAATTTTTCTTATTTGCAGACTATGATTGAAAAGCACTCTGCTGAAGTGGCACACAGTGTTGGGACTCGGTGAAGTAATTGCTGAGGTAAAAACATGGTTATTGAGATGAGTTGATCATAATGACCTTAAAGAGTTGATTTCCAGTTCTTAGCTTCTGTTTGGTACTTTATCTGGGGCAACCCCTCAAGAGATGAATGAAGGAAGGTTTTATTTCTAGTTTTTCTAAGGGAAATTAGTATGAACCTTACATCCTCAGAAACCATTTTTGAGATGGTCACTTTGTAGCAGAGGTCAGGAGCAGGTGGGACTTCTGAGGGGGAATTTCGAAGTCATTTCAGCTCTTGATCTTTCTAAAATAGGTGAGCTTTTCTACTTACTTCAGTCTGCATGAGTTCTTCCCAGAGAGAACTTCAGAAAGGCTATGTTGGGCACTTAGGTCCCCTGCTGATTTACCTTGTTACTATATACTTGCAATGACAGTCACCCATGCGTGTTTGACTTCAGTCTTTCCCTTCCTCTAGAATTAGCTATATGTCAGTGGTGTTCTGCCTACATAGTTCTGTAAAGTACTTTGCAACCTAAATTTTGATTAAAAGTATTAATGGCAGCAAGGAAAGATTTTCTTACTTGTTACTTTCACAAAAGCTTGTGAATAACAATTTCTAGCTCTCAAACTGCTTAACAGGCTTCATGCAAGTACTATACATATTATTTTATCCCTGTATATTTTGAATATAGGCTGTATCAGAGATATTAAACAGTGCTTTAGCTGTAATGGTCTCTTAAATTTGTGCTTCTTAGCATGTAAATTATTTTCATAATGAAGGGTAATTTCTCTGCTTTGTCAATCCGTCGGCAATTCACGAACGCTGCGGGGTGTATGTGTAACCTCATGTTCAAGGAATTATATACGCAACTCCCGTTATTGTTTGTTGTTCAATAAACAGCTTCTAATGACTAAAGCTGTGTGTCAGCTGTTACTTAACAGCTAAAAAATTTGCCAGAACTGTCATTGCCCTTCTAGCCCAGAGCTTGTTGTTTGCGAATGCTCAGAGAGATCTTGACTGAGATTATTAACTACTTTGCAATCAGTTTTCCTTCAGCGTTAATTGTGCTGCTAAATCCTAGGGTATTGTGTTAAAAAAACACTCAAAAGTCAGTGCCACATCAGATGCATTTTTGTGCTTAAAAGAACAGATGCCCAACTTGTGGGCACAGTTTGCCTATAAAAACCTCTATTTTTGTCATGAATTGTGCATTCACATGCCCAGGAGGGATACTTGTGATGTTTGTACACACACATCCCTCACCTACCTACCTTCATACCCTCTCTAATATACAATCATTGTATGTTATGGTGGGGGGGGATCACTGGAATGTTTGACAGGTATTTGATGTCTAAGAAAAGCCTTTACAACACAAGAAGTAGTCCTGCTTGGTGCATCTGATGGACTTTTTTAAAAAAAAAAAAAAAACAAATGGTTCGGGTTGTGGAATTTTACAAATGGAAAAATAATAACTCTTGTTCTTCCCCCACAAATGCTCTTGCATAGCTCTACCTATGATCTTTGGAAATTGGATTAAATATTAGTTCCCTTTTGCACCCAGCCTGTGCAAGCAGCTTGCAAATTATGGAGTAAAGATGTGGAGCTTGGAAATACCTGCTAACAAGTAATGCTCGCATGTCCTGGACTATAACAATAAAAATGGTGCTCGTTTAATGAGTCATTAGCATTCCTGTGCTCACAACAGCAGGTTTGGGGACAGACCTGGCTTTTCTGGCTGTTAAGGTACAGGTAAGTCTTCCACTCCCTGGCAGCAGTGGGTTTGTTGAAGTGACTGCCAATGACAGCTTTGTATCTCGATAAAACGATGGTACCGGGTTATAGGTAACACCTTTCACCCTGCAGAATTCTGAGGTGCTTTTCTAAACCCCATAACTCTTCAATCCTGCAAATATTGGCAGAAAAGTATCTTGTGCAATGGTAAGGAGGAGATGTGAGTTAAGGTTAAGGGAACACAGAAGTACAGTGAGTTCCCTACTACCCAAAGACATCTGTGAAATCTTGCATGAACGGCTGGCTTTGTGGTGTCAGAAAATGAGCACTTTTCCCTTTTGTGATGCCCAGGGCAGCTAGTGAAGTGCTTTTGTTCTTGTCTCTAATTCCCACATCAGAAGTACAGATAATAACACTCTTTATCGTGTCCCATCTATTTGCAGAATGGGTTCTGTAGAGTGGAGAAGGTCTCTTTCAAGACCAGGTCTATACTGCAAAGTTGTCACAGCATGGGAGCTGGGGCTATGAAAAATTCATCCTCCCTTGTAGAAATCATGTTGTTAAACTTCTTTCTAGCAAGGATACTAATCTACTGCCTTTCCATCTTAATTCTGCTATGAAACTGAATGTCCATTGACAAACATGGAAGGAAAACCATCAGCATTCTTACAAATCAAAATTTAATCACATCTTCCTGATTTGAAAGCCCATCCCTCTCAGCAAATCTCATTAATTATCCCAGACAGGTGTTTTTCAACAAAAGCTCCTTCTTGCATTCTCTCTTCTCTAGCCTCCTACTTGAGCTAATGAAGCTTCAGTGATGTCTTTGGAACAATGGAGCAATTTCTGTAACTGCAGGTTGGAGAGAACAGTAAGAAAATGGTAATTGAAGAAGGGTGCTGAAGAGAGGCTGGGGGAGCAAAGTTCCCCTCTCTGTGTAGAGAGATCTCTCATTATTGGTGATTAAGGAGGAAGTGTTACAGAGCCATAAAGAAAGTAGCTGTGCTGAAAAATGTTCTTTCATCATTTATTAGTATGCAGATGCTGCTCTATGAAAAGACCACAGACCTTGTTTTGGTGGCCTTCACATCCTCGAGTTAATGGAGCGTAGGTTTGTATTAGGAGAAGGGAACTGGCATCACCTCTGCACGGTCCTACGGGAAGTCGCTCAGCCTGTTTCTTTCAAAAGCTCCTGGGTATGATTTGCAGCTGCAGGAACCTTGTTTACCAACACTCTGTGCATAAATTGGATACTTTCCTCTAGAAATAGCTGGATTTCTTTTCTGCAGGGAAGCCTGCGTCCTTCTACGAATATTTGATGTATATTCATAATTACCACAAGTCGTCTTTCATGGCTTTTGCAAAACACATCCTGTCTGCTCAGTTGATGCCTCAGCAATAGGAATGAGGCTGGTTTGTTGTTATTTGGTTTGGTTTTGTTTGTTTGGTTGGTTTTTTTGAAGGTATGGTAGCATAAAAAAAAAAAATAGCTCTTTTGCTTGGCTAGTTGACAAGAAGCCCTTCCTTGTCTAATGGTAATGTGTTTTCTCGGTTCATATTTGATTATGCCTGGAAGCCTCCTAGTCCCTGCCTCTTCCAAATGCGTATAGACATTCATATTCTGAACACTAAAAATCAGCAGAATTCAAATACTCTTTTAAGCATATTTGAATTAGTCATCAGCTACTCTGAAACTTCAAAACCAGCTCATAACATTTTCAGTAGAAAACCCGGGCTCAGGTGTGACCTCACAGCCAGGCGTAAGTATTTATTTTTCTTTATCTGGCAAGGGAAGAGCTCTTATTTCAGGAGGGGATATAAGTATCTTCCCTGCAAAATCTACCAATGAATAAAATAACTTTCAGCCAAGTGTAGGTAATTCTGCCCATATGAAGGTCAGAGACGATAAAAATACTGCGAAGAAGGCTCACAGTGAAACGTGTCCATTTCTTCGCTCCTTGGGAAAGGGCTTTAAGACCGAAAATGCATTTGGAAATCTCAGAGACAAGTGCTGTTAGGACTTGAAATTATACAGCAGTCTAGTGCTGTCACTGGTGGGACTATAAGAAAGGTCTTACTGAACCTTACATCGTGGGCTTACTGAAAGCAAGATCAGGCTCCGTCAACTCTGAGGATTATGAATTTTATGATTCTCTTAAACCTGGGTATTTTGCTTGCAGCTTTAGATTGTGTGAACATGTGAAAGGAAGGAAGCCCCTGGCTTGCAAAGTCATTTTGAAATTTAAAGCTGGTCTCATCACTTTGTTCAAAAGTTACTACCAACAGATGTAAGGTGAAACTTGCTGTTTGCCTTCAGTACATAAATGCTTAATCATAAGCTAAGAATTGGAGATTGGCGGCTCAGACTATCTGGAAAAGAGTCATGTTCAGAATTCAAACAGTTGCAACTCCCTTTTTTAAATGGCTGCTTGCTCAGCTCATCATGTGCAGAAAAAGCAGTTCTGGAGCTAGGAGTGTTAACATGTGGGTATTTTGTTGGTGGGGTTTTGTTTTTTTTTTTGTTGGTGGGTTTTTTCTTTGGTTGGTGGGTTTTTTTTCAACTTGATTAAATGAATTCAAGCTCTAAGATGGGGGAATCTATAGAAAGAGGAAAAAGAGAAGTGCCTGCTAAAAATAACTGGGTGTGTGCTCCCTGTTGCTTAGCTCTGGTTGTCTTGCATAATGTTTTAATGTTCTTGACATGTATTGGGATGTGGAGGAAAGAATTAAAACAAACACACCCACCTCTGTCGTCTTCCTATTTTATTACACTAGAAAGCCAGGCAAATGCCTCCTATAGGAAAGTCTGATAAATTCTTTAACTTCTTTAGTCAGAAGTAACAAAAGCATGGTATGGAAGGTATTCTCAGGTCTAGTTTGTCAGAGATTCAGTTGTTTAACCCATGTGAGTTTACATAGATGAACTTCCATCTCCTGTTAAATTTTCTCTCTTAAATTGTACAAGTGTCTGCACTAATAAGATTCCTGGACTTTCAGTTACATTTCAGGCTGTTTCTGTGAAAAAACACACACACAGACCCCCATACCCCACCCCCCAAAAAGGGAGCAGGGAAGGAATGCAGCGAGGTGCCTTATGCTGTAATCATAGTCAGTTTTGTTAAATAAAACTCGTATCTGGTTTGACTTTTCAGTCATTACCTGTAGCATCACACTCGTTTTGGTGGCAGTAGACAGCATCTGATCAGCATTTATTTGCAAGTGTGCTGAGGGCTGCTGAGCAGAAATCCAGGGATCTGCACTCTACAGGTGCAAGAAACAGACTTTTCTGTCATGTAGGGGCAAAAGAAGTGGTAGAGGAGCAAGCATGACTTCAGAAACTGGTAACAGCTTCCTAGAGAAAGCTGGCTCTTTCAATGTTGGAAGACCACATGAAATGGGCCCTATTTCCCTTTTGCAACCAATTTAGTACCATTTTAACAGTTGCTTGGCCTCTACTATCTTTTCAAGATCTTCCACTGATCTTTTCAGATCTAAGTTGCATGTAACCTGCTCTGGAAAAGAACCAAACTGGAAAGAATTAAGTGATGTGCACTCACCACACTCTGTGTGCTGTCGGGAACTTGCTGATCGGATGTAAGAGAAACTTGGCTGTTTCAGCAGCTTTTGGATTTTGTTGGTGTTGGTGGGGTGGGGTTTTTGGTTGGTGGGGTGGGGGTTTTGGTTGGTGGGGTGGGGTGTTTGGTTGGTGGGGTGGGGTGTTTGGTTGGGGGGGTGGGGTGGGTGGGTT
>JANIJG010013120.1:9652-20756 GCA_024611175.1 Megaceryle torquata | reverse complement strand
CGCCGCCGCCTCCCGGGGGCTCCGGCGGCGGCCCTCCCTCCTCTCTCTTTCCCGCCCGTCCGCCCTCGGCTCCGGGGTAGGGGCCGCGCTGCCGGGGCTCCACCGCCACCGACGGAGCCTCCCCGTCCCACCTGTAGGGGAGTGAGGAAACGTGTGGGGCTTGACTCGCCCTTATGGGTGTCGGAAGGGGACCCCGCAGCCTCCGGGCCGTCCCCGGTTCGTGTCCGCCTTTGATGCACCCCCACCCTGGCTCGTGCCCGCCGGTGCCCCCGCGGGCCGGGCCGGGCCGGGCCGTGGAGCTCCGCGGCCGCAGGTGTGCGGGGAGCTGGCGGAGGACATCAAAGCGCCACGCTGGCCCCGCTGCCTTTGTAATGCAGGGCCGGCTCGGAAGTGAGCTGCCTCTTCCCCAAAACGGCCTCTAGAAGGGCCCCACGCCATGGCCCCAACCCCGCGTCCCGGGCGGGGGGTCTACGGCCCGGACGGGCTGCCGGCGTCGAGCGCAGATAGGACTGGCACCAGAGCCTAATGGCTTTATGGGCAGGGGAGATGGACAGGGGTAAAGCTTCAAAGACTCCTCTTGTTCAAACACCTCTCTCCCTTCCCCACTCGGCCCACCGGGAACCTCAAAGGCAGGGGCAATCTAGCAGCTCCTCGGCCCTTTCCCCCCTAGCCACCGGCAGACAGCAAACACAGGCATCCCGTACTGGTGCGTGTACTTGTAACAAACGCCTCTCACACCCTGTGCCTCCCTCACATCGCAGGGAAACAGCCACCTTATCACACCATCGACATCACTGCTATTGCCTCCATCTCTACACGGCCTCCCACCATCCTGTCCTACTCTGCAACACACCGTCCCCACTTCTCTGCCACAGGCAAATGCCTCCCCCTCCTCTCTCACACAGCCTCCTCGCCAGGTCTGGTGTCCCCCCAGCCCTGCCCCTGCAGCAGCAGTTCCCCCAATACAGGCTGAACATGCAGGTACCCTCCAGGTTGTGACCACAGTGTATGTGGTCCAAGACCCACAGGTCCCCAGCCTTTCACTCTGCCTCACCAGTAGTGCTCAAGACATGAATCACCACACTCAGCAGCTCAGACTACTGAAGCATATTTTTTATCAAATTCCTTGCACCCGCCACGGTGGACTTGCTATGTTTGTTTGCAGCACGCTTCGTTTCCTCCGCCATCCAGATGTGCTGTACCTGCAGCTGGTGGCCCATCTCACCTGGTAGGCAGATGTGGGGCTGCAAGTGCCAGAATTAGTCTCAGGACAAAAAAAGCCTTGTGTGACCCAGAACCTCGTCAGGAGGGGAGTTTTACTGCTTGGGCACAGGAGGATCCACATCTGAAGAAAACAGGGTGACTTTATTCACATCTTCTATATCCTCCCGTTTCCTCCTCCCACTGCCCTGAGCGTGACGGAGGGATAGCGAGGTGTATGTGTGTGTAGCCACGCACACATGTTTTGGGTCTGTTTCTATAGGGAATAGACAGAATGGAAAGTTTATCTCTGGGAGTCTGGGGAGGAAGGAAGTTGTGTATGGATGAATGGCTTTTCCATGACAAACAATGAGTCTGCACAGACATGGTGTGATGTCACCTAAAGAATTTCCAGGCCAGCCTCAGATATAGAAAACCTTCTCACTGGCAGAGATGAGAGCGTCCCACCTTTCCATCTCATCACAGCCAGAAAGAAGAACTAGGGCAGAGAAAAAAAAAAACCAAACCCTTGCTGTCTCACAGACACACAAGGCATGCGCCATGTAAATAGATGACATGATGGGAGAGGCGTATCTCCAAGCTTCACCCTCCCCAAATTTCCTCGTGGATTCTGAGAAAGGAGTAAACTATGGTGAGCCGCCCCAGTGCCTCTCCCAGCCAGGAATGTGAGACAGCACCAGCCAATGAGGCACTTCCACAAATACAGGTGATGTCAATGTCCGTGTTCGTGTGAGCTTCTCTGAGCGCATGTGTGCAGCCGCAGCACTCCACAGGGAAATGAGGATGTACCACCGCACGGCACTGCACTGGTGGTCCACCTCCAGCTCTGTGGCATGGTGGAAACAAAAACCTTTGCAGCAGGTAAAGCTTGCAAGATCCTCATGTGAAACTTGGCCCAGAAACACATGGCATTAATTAAATATCTCATTATAAGTATTAATATGTGAATGCAGCCAATGATTAACAACAGCAAAGCACCGTGAATAGTGCTAGTAGCAACTCGACCACCAACAGGCATAAGCAAGGCAATGATCATATTTTGAAACACAAGACATAAAAATCACTTTATGGGATAAGTTCGCTTATCCAGACACCCTAATATCCTGTCAAAGGTGGTAACTAAAGGAGATGCTTCAGCAGGAAAGGTCTGAAACTCTGAATGCTGCTTAAATTCTGCTGCCAGTGAGAGCAGTGGCCACTGAGTTAAGATGTGAATTATGGAAGTGAGCCTTTTTAAGGTGCTGGAAATAATTTCTTGGCTGTCTGTGTTTATGACTTCAGATAAAGTGGTAATAGCAGGTGAGGCATTGTTGGAGGGATTTAGCCTCAGCCAGCTACTTCCAGACCAAAAGCTGCAAAGCACTTGGCTAGTGGTCCAAAGAATACAGTCTATGCCTCTTCCTTGTGCCTGTTTCTACTTCCCACCAAAATCTTGAAAGCAAGGTTTTGATTTTGTAAATAAAAAGCTTGGGTTATTTTTTAGGCTCAACTGCAGGGCTGGTTCAAACAGCTTTGTCAAGGCTGTTTGCCATAGCAGTGCTGGGTGGGAGAAGTCAGTAAAATTTTGTGAGGATGAGAGGTGAGGTGAAGCTGGGCTGCTGGCGGGCTGTGATGAATGGAGTCAGTGAAGCATCAGGTTAAGAGAGGGGGGCAAGGAACTGCTGTTTGGTAATCCCAGTTGACTGACTGGGACACTGACAGAGTCATCCAGGACTTAAGGGGTTCAGGGGAAGAAGGCTAGGAGTGAGTAGAATTTTGGGGTGGCTCCATCCAAGTGAAATGAAGAGAGTCACTGTGCTAATGAGTATTGGGAAGGCCCTGGAGAAAACTGGTCTCACCTACCTTTCTGTTCCCTGATTAACCCCTGTCTCAGATCAAGGAGAGCCCAACCTCACTCCAGGCAGACCACCTCTCCTGGCTATCATCCTTGTCCACTCCTCACTGCCCATGTGACTCACACTTTCATCCAAAACCATCCCTCTCCTGCAAGCAGCCCACTCTTACCAACTCACACTGTCCCTGCTACAGTAGGGGAATAAGGGGCAATATAAAGAACTCCCAAACCAGGGGCTGCTCTTGTTTCTGCTGAAAAAGGTCCTGTCCCACCCCTTCCAGTGGGCCTGGCTCACTCAAACAGCAGTAGTGAACCCACACCGTGGCTCATGCACTGCAGGTCTGATGCTTGCACCCAGACCACAGAAGATCGTCTACGTCAAATAGGGAGCTGTCACCTGGAAATGGAACATGAATCTCAGCCATCAGATTAAAGGTCTAATAGTCCATTCTTAAAGGAAAGAGCAGTGGCAGCAAGCCTGCATCTTTGTAGAGCCTTGACATTCTGCTGCACTCAGCAGTCCACTGCCCTAGACAACTGTCTACTGTTTTGCCTGGCTGCCTAAAATTAGTACCTGCGTTTGCCTTCGTTCGATTTTCAGAGGTGGCAACTGTGCACAAAGCACAAATGTACACATTGAGTTTCCAAAGTCACGGAGGAGCAGCTGGAGAGCTATCACCACTTTCCCAATACTGTCCCTGCTGCGTCTGCTGGAGGGAAGCTGCAAGACTCCAAGAAAGGAAGGTCATGTCCATGAGATCATTTGCAAAGATTTGGCAGACCATGAAAAAAGTTGAACCCTGGCTGGAAGACAGCCCCGATAAATGAGAAAAGGAGAATTACTCATGCAAAGTCCTTGTCCTACCCTTACTGTTTTTCCAAAATTTGGGCTGTCCCCAAGTGGGACACAGATTGTTATCAAGTGCTATAAGGAGCGTTGAAAGAAAACATAGGTCTCCTTCCACGTAACTCCAATGATCCTCATTTCTTCAACTTGTCTGGTTTCTCCCAGGCTGGGGACAACTGAACATACATTCTTCCTGTAATGATCATCAGCTTCTTTCAAGTTCCTGTCAATATTTGCAACTCAACCATGGTTCAATGCTTGTTTTCAATGCCTTGCAATGTCCAGTACCTCCAGAAACATTTATTGCTCTCTCTGTCATAAGACACTTACTCAAGATGGGAAAACTAATTGCTAGAGTCTCCTCTACTTAAGGAGCCAGTTAGAGATGCACTGCCTGGGAAAGGAGGGTTTGCACGTGCTGCTTAAAAGGGAATCCCTGCCCTGTGATTCTTTGCCACGGGCCCTCTGGTCGACAGCACCAAGGGATGTACCATAATGTCCTGCCATACATCTGCTTCTGGCAGCCAGGCTTAGTTTTAACCACAGTTCTTACTAAGACTTCAGGAATCTCATTAAAGTCACATACTTGCCCATTCAGCTGAACCAGTTTTAGAGGGAGTGTAGATTTAAGGAAAAAAAAAAAAAAAAAAGTCCCTTGAAACTAAATTGCAGCCCTCACCCAGAAACCTAACCCACCTTTTATCTCACCACCCCTTACTCATTTAGTCCTGTGCTGCTCTTCTGCTACTGTCTTGTCTCTCAGCACCGTACCACCATGTTGATGTACTGGTGTCAACCTTCCCATATCTAAATGTGTTATTTTATTTGTATTGTGTTTATTACTTGAACAGTAACTGGAGTCACCTCCATAGGTCCAGATCAAGCTGGGATGTTACAGAAAGTGTAGTAAAACCTTCTCAGAGTATCCCAGGATATCAGTCCTTCATGTCTGCTTCTTTTGTCTGGATATTGCCCTGCCTCATTGAATTGTTACCATCTGTCTCCACTGTAAGGGGAGATTATTCTTACTTATGTCCTGCTTGTTTCTTTTAGTACTTATAGACTGAATTTTATCTCCTGATGTGCTCATGCGCTACCTTTTTCTGCATCTCATCACCTGTCACCCCTGCTGACAGATCCAGATTTCCTTTCACCACTACCTTGCTGGTTCATTTTTCCATGACTTTCGTGGCCAATGACATTCAGTCTCACTGTCAACAGAGCATGTAGTGCAGCAAATGCCAAGATATACCTGCCAGTCTCAGCAGACCTAGTGACAGCTGAAATGCCTCACCAAGGAGAGCCAGAATGGAGAAAAGTTGCAAGTAAAGCATAAGTATTAGACAACAAAAGAAGACAGATACTAAACATTTTCACCATTTTAAGCCTGAATAGGTATAAAGGATAGTGATTCTATGAATAAAACAGCTTCTCATTAGTGAAAGACACAGAATACACGTAAAGCCTTATGAACATTTTCATTTACGCCACAATATTTCACATAACAGGTGATGAGCTCACCTGGAGCAAGACCATCTCACCCACTACAAAAAAAAGGAGCAAACTCCAAGAATAAATCAAGGGATGACCCTCCTCCTTCTCAAAGTAATTCAATGGCAGTTGTATTATTACAGCAGATTAAATCCCAGGGTTGACACAACCTGGTCTGACACCAGCAGCAGATGTCCCAAAGAAAAGTGCAAGTGCCTCAACAACAACCTGTGGAGCATCTGCGGAAGCTACATGTGCTGAAACAAAATTGGTTTCAATTTTTTGAAATCAAGAAGGAAGCAACATACACCCATCCCTGCAGGTATACAGCTGCCTGGAAACTGTACAATATTCTTAGGGACAGATCCAGGCCATCCGGTTCCCTTTTCCGTTGGAACTCTATGTGCATGCTGGCAACCTCAGTCGAGAGCCAGAGACCTCAACTGGGACAAATTTTGCATTTCTTGTTCCTACGATTACTAGAATACCAGGGTGTCTGGAGCTGCAGCAAATAATCTGTAATCACAAACTGAAACCTTCTTAGTGTCCTTTTTTCACATGGGAAAGCTGTTGAAGAAATTAGACCAGCTCCACTATGTATAGTCATAATCTATGAAATCACTAAATACATATATTTGAATAAAGTATCAAACATCTTCCTCTGCTGACCATGCAGTGGCTTATTTAACATGCCCACGGTGTCACACCTTACTTGCCAAACAGGAACTCCATCTCCCTAGTTTGCACTAATGATTTATTCTTCAGAAATTGTTCCCCAGACCCCTTTGAAAAAGCCATGGGAGGTCAGCTTGAAACACAAGCCCAGGCAGGCTTAGGAAGCCCACTGTGCTGCTCCCCAACATCACAGGTTTCTAGGAATGAAAGACTCCAACACTTAAGACCATCTAGTAGACACCTTTCCCAAGTGTTAAGTTTGGATGGAGTACTAACTATCCTAGTGGAGAATAAGACATAAGGAGAGCGAAAAGAAGAAAGTAGACCCCTCCTTTATTTGTTTTCTAAGGACCAACATTGGGAGCTGATTTGTTACCTGCCATAGCTGACCATGGCACAGATCCCTCAAGCAGTGACACGAGGCCACCCCTCATCCTGCTAGAGAGCTGATGATGGCTGCAGGATTTTCATGAGAACTCCAGACTCCCATCATGGTGGCCACAAGCATATACATCAGCCCTCCTTGAAGATTAGGAAGGATAAGAGGACAAAGTTCCCCGACAGTGTGAGCAAAGGAGGCAGTGAAAGGCAATCAAAGCAGCTTCTCTGCAGAGATCTCAGAACAGGTCAGGGGATTGAAACAGCTGGCTGATTTTCAGCATTTTCTTCCTTACTCTGATCTTGCAAAGCACAGAGCACCCTTCATCCTCCTTAAAGGGGTGTCTAGCACCCCCAGTTGCACTGGAGTCATCCCAAACTGAGAACATTTTATGTCTCTGCACCTCACAGGCCCTGACCTGAGCATATATTCCTTTTAGTTTGTTTCATACTGTGTAATAATGACATCAACTAGCAAAGAAAGTCAAACATTTAAAATACAGCTAAGCGGCTGCTGCAGTGCTTCTTAGCTCTCCAGGAGCTAATGACCAGGGGAACCAGGGAGATGCACAGTTACTGCTCTGTCTTGGACATTCACCACTGCAGTGCAGGTGACAGGGACCTCTCTCAAACTGACTTGGATCAATAGCCCCCTGTCAGTTAAATCATTGCCAGCAAAGCTTGATATATACATTTCCAAAGGAAACAGTAAGCCATGGAATAAATTTAAATTTAATTTAATTTATCTCCTTCCTGTTAGAGTCTTCAAAGATGTTCTTATGAAGTCCAGTCTAATGAAAATAATACTAATGATCAGCTCTCCCTCCACTCAAGAATTGCAAGGCCATCACATACACCCCATACATTAGACCTCACAACTCTTAACAGCCACTATTTTTCCCTTACCATACAGAAAGGGAATGAGAGGTACAGGGAGGGCTGAGTAACAGGTTCAAAACAGTGAATCTGTGGTGCAGATTTACCTTTATTCAGCAAACCATTAAACCAGGTGCTTGAAAGTAAGCACATGCCTACTCATTTTTGATGAATCAGAATCAAAATTAAAATCTCCTTGCTTCTACCATTCTTCCAACCACCAAATACTTTTGCCATCAATTAAATGTTGTTTCTGCATTCAAAGCACAACTAATAAACAAAACATTTTAGGAATAATGCCCTCGTGTATCAACTGTATCATCTACATAGTTATTACAAAGTTTCCAAGCCAAAGAAAAAGCATTTCCCAAGCATGCTTAATTTAATAATAATAATAAAATATATATAGAATAGGCTGAAACACTATAAATTAAGCCCTATCTGTATCAGAATATTACACTGATTGAACCAATCTCAGAACTTCTATATGGTCAAATGTCACTGAAGGAATTTCCTGCTAATTCTGGATGCAACAGATTTAAGCTAAACCTGTTCATACTGTCTGGGGAATAGACTGCATATACATTTGTAGCAAGAAGAAGATCATCTGATATCTCACCTTTATTCTAGCACCAATTACATGTGTGCAATTCTAAATGCAGAAAATAAAGTATCCTATTTTAGATCTTGTTTGTAAAATGATATTACAGATTTATGACCTGCTTAACTAAAGAGTTTCTAGATACAAATTTTCAGCAAAATGTGCAATCAGACAAACCTAATCTGGAAGAGTATATCAGTGTTGTGTAGGTTAGTTACCCTTTAAACCAAAAGCAAAGCCTTCAAAATTAAGATTGGTACTGATTTAACTAAACTGTTCAGTTAAATTACTGCTTTTTTTTTTTTTTTCTTTTTAAGTAGGTAAGGTCTAATATTAGGAACAAGGGGTTGTGCCTCTTTTCAGTGACATATCATATGATCCCATAAGCAAACCCAGTGAGCATCTTGAAAGCCACATTTTATTTGGGGTCCCTACTCTGTCTGTGAATCTTTCACCAATTTCCAGTCCAAATATATTCATGGTCAGCTCATGCCCATTTGTTCATGTGCCAGCTTGTCCCTTAAAGCTCAGGATGCCAAAACTGAGGCTGGAGCCTGGCAATATGGTTCTGCTGCCAGCATTACCAGGGTAATAAAGACATCTCTCTCCCACCCCAGGGGCTCATCCCAGCCCTGTGCCACAGGACACTACTCTTTCAAGGTGCAGCCCCTTGATACTGGAAGCAGTTAAAAAGATTAAAATTTAAACTTACAAAAAGAAAAGACTGGGTTTTACTTATTTAACTGTCTGGACTGGTTCACATGGGAATCAGAAGTGTAGTGAAGCAGGGCAGGAACACATGGCTGGAGGGGGCTGAGCCACAGCAGTACCACCTTCACCTGAGTTAAATTTACATGGAGCTGTGCTGGCATTTCAAGAAAAGCTGTATTCCTTGGAGGTTTCTCCAATGTGGATCCATTCCCTGACCAATTTCACAGCTCACTGCCACAGGCTGTGAGCATGAGTTGTGTATGTGCCACACAACTGCACAGAGGGTGAACACCAGCTTCTTGGACAGGAACTGCTTAAGCTAATATAGCTGCCAAAGCTCCTGTGTTATCAGGTTAAGGCCTGAAATGCAAGAACAGGGTAGCAAAAAAACCCCCAAAAAACAAAACCAACCAAACAAAAAAACCTTAAAAAATTATCAACAAAGCATTAATTTGAAAGATGCGTATGTGTAAAATTCCCTGCTTTGGAACAGATGAGGTTTCCAGTATAGCAACAAGTATTTGCTGCTTTGTAAATCCTTCACTGACCAGAAAGAATAAAGAAGTGGAAAAGTAAAATTGCTAGCACATTTTACTCAAAGTAATTCCTTTCCAGTAACTTTGAATTTGACTCAGTTTTCAAAGCATATTATACAGATATTTTAACTGCCAAAGCTATCCAAAAGCTTGAAACAAACAAACAAAAAGTTACGGTTTTTTCCTGCCTCCCTCCACAGCATGAACTGTAATGTGACATTTTTGGTGGTGGTAGAAACACTAGAATAGCATCCACCTTCTCCTCCCACAACTCTATTTGTCCAGCAGGGCTAATGAAAGTCAGAACTTGCTTTACATCAACACAGCCAGAGCAAGTTGTCACCAGACCAGCTTTCCACCCATTGTGAGGTTTTCTGAGCACATCCTGCACTTCACCGGTGAGGACTTTATCCTGCAAAGAGCTCAGCTCACACCTAGGCTTCAAAACAAGGAATCAGATTTCAGAGGTGCCTGTGGAAAACTTCGCTTTTCCAGTCCTGCTTTTGACGTGAAAAATATTGTAACCACCAGAAGCAAAACTCAAAGGGGTTAAATTATCTGGAAAATGTGGGTGCTTATCTAACACCTCATCTACTCAGAAAATACTGTACAAGCCTGTGAGTGATAGACACTGGAGAATTTGGCCCTAAGCCATCCTGAGAGCCCAGCTGGTAGTAACCCATATTTTGCAACCCTTCAAATATGGATTTAAAAGTCACCGTTCCCACAGAGGGTGCAGCTGGCCTGGATAAGGGTACCTGACTCAGGTTGTTATGATCCTGCAAACTTCAAAAAGGCACTTGGATATTTTGACTTCTAATGCCAGCCAGTTTTTCAATCCAGTTTGCTATCAAGACCTGAGGGAGGGGAGGACTGCTTCTGTTGACGCAATGTGGGTTGATGTCATCTTTGAATGATCATACACCTACAGCATCAGATGGCGTGAGACTGTCACCAGGTCTCAGAATCACACTTGAAGAAAGAAACAAGCAACTACTGAGTCATTCTCATTCCTGGTGAAAATTCAGGTATGTATACGATCATGAGCTGATTTGTCAAATGGAAGGGCATTTTCCTCAGCAGCAAACAGAGCTTGGTACACAGAGGCTAAAATGCTCTCCTGTGGCCAAACTTTATCCTGGGCACAGGGTGGACATCAGGTCAGGTCCCCTGCAGGGACAGCCTGCCTCCCCTCCCCGGTAACTGAGGCTGCATCACATCTTTATGCTAATTGTACTTTTTGGCCATATAATGTGTGGCACTTAAACTGCCCTGCAATGGCATTTCCAGCGAAGAGCACGTACAAAGCTGACAATTTGGCACGAACAGTCCTCGCTGCAGTGACTTCGTCTGGAGCTCTGCTGATCTAGGCAAGGTGAGGATCTGACCCTGTGTCTGGTGACCGCAGAAAGGGCTCACATCAGGACCTTGTCTTCCCCATAGTGCTGCTGATTTATTTACCCGTCTCATTTTGGTTATACCTGACTGAAGTGCTAAAATTCATTATTTTCATCTGACGGGGGGAGGTAGAATTATTTCAGGACCAGTATTGTGATCTTGCCTGTGGATGCTGTGATACATTACAGCCTCATTTAAAGATCCTTCAGTGAAACCATGTAAATACAATTATTATTAATTCCATATTCATAGTAATACCTCAGGAAGAACTTAACCAAACACAAGAACAGTCTATAGGAGACAGATTTTTTTTTCAAAGAAAGAAATTTTTTTATTCTTGCCTTGAATCCAAAGGGAAAACACGACCCACTGGATTTTTCCCACTGGGTACAAGTACTTCCAACTGCCACACAAATAAAGAAAAAAAAAATTATCTTTTTTTATGCTATTATTCAAAAGGACATTTATAGTACCAGAGGGGTTTTTGTTTGTTTGGTTGGTTTTTTTTGTTTTTTTGGGGTTTTTTTTCTTGTTTT
>JANIJG010013119.1:0-37550 GCA_024611175.1 Megaceryle torquata | reverse complement strand
AAGGGCAACAAAAAGGGGGGCCCACTCCCCATAAGAGGGGGGGGCTTTCAGTAGGGAAAAAATAAAGAAGGAAAAGGAGGTTTCCCAAAAAAGGGGGGGGGGGGGGGGGGGGGATGGGGAGGAAGGGAGGGCTCCCTCAATTTCAGGAAGTTTCCTTGGGTGATACCCTGATCCAAGGAGAGTCCCTGATGGCAAACCTGCTGCTCCAAGGAGGACTGACTCAAATTGACTCTCCTGCATGGCTTCATTTATATCATAGTCTGAACTGTGGTCATTCTATTTAGTTGCAGGCAAGGGCACAACAAAGGCAAGCTAAGGGCCTGAAAAAATGTAATCAAGTTCTATAAAGTCCGTGAAGCCCCAGTCTTTGGTAAGCCCTGGTGATTGTCAGGTCTTTGTCAGAGTGGGTGCACCTGCCACACAGCGTAAAGTGGTTGATTTGTAGTCAGTATGTTTCTGCTGTGTTGATGCAGTTTAGGCTGCTTATCAGCCATGTCTCCAACCAAACCATAGTTTTATGTTTAGTGCTGTGCTCTCACTGATAACCTCACACAATAGGATTAAGTTGGGTTAGGCCTGCTTGCCAAGCATCTGCCTGGACCAAAGGTCAGTTATCTTAGATGGGAGGTGTGCATTCATCACACAATGTAGATTTGGACCATTTCACAGGATCATGACTCTCTGGATCACTGTGTAGTTTCCTATGACTGTTGAGCATTCAGTGTAAACCCTTTCATAACTACATGAAGCTCTAAATCATAAGAAATCATTTGTGTTGCCATATCTGATTCTTGAGTGGACAGAGTCTTCCTTTGAGGTTTCAGCCCAAGTGTGCTTGTTCATGGGATGCTCGTTTGCCACATAGGAGACGTGGATCCATTGGAACTCTGTATTCATTCTGCACATTAAAGCTGTTGATTTTCCACAAATTTAAAAGTTAGTCCCTCAATTAACTGGATTAGTAAAACCTAAGGTTAGAAAGAAATCTAACACCAAAGAAAGACTGAAATATAATGGAACACTATTATTACATTGAGCAAGTATGTCTCCCAAAAGGCATGCATTTTTGTGTTTCCTCACCAGTTTCTGAAAATGTCACAACACTTGTTCTTGGGTCAGCAAGCAGCAGAGGTAATCTTCACAGACTGACAGTGGAAGAGGGAATGTTACCTACACATTTGAGACAAGAGCCATCTCACTTGAACCACTCTTCCTGCCTTACTAATCTTTACCACTCTTCTTACGGGATTGCATGCTATCTCTTTACTGTTTTTTTTAAGACACCATCATTGGGAAACATCTAGCATCTGTTTAGTACTTGGTGCAGCATATTCTCATCTTGTACTCTGAATTCAGAGTATGCACTGAGTCATTAGCAGTACAATCTCTTAAGCCTGTGATGACAACTATATGTACCTTGCTGTCAGGAACATTTATATATAAAAACCCAGGCTGTTACTGCCATTTACTTTGTATATTGTTCATTCACTGTATTTCTAAGTTTGGTTTGCCCTTCTGACCTAGATAGAAATACAGTGAGCAGTAACTGCTTTCTCAATTAGCCTGTTCCTTTCAGAGAGAATTGCATTTTCATTACAGATTGCTGCATCTTGTATCTGGGAACACTGTTCCGGAAGGTATTCATTTGCTTCCGTTACTCAGATAATAAAAGTAATCTTTAAAAATACATGGCCAGAATTTGATTTTGTGCTTAGTTTTCAGAAACTCTAAAAAACTTCTAAGATTAAGAAGTGTGTGTGCTTTACAATATCCTGATAACCATACATGCAAATTTTCCTTCCTGTGTGCCACTTGATTTCTTGAGGGAGAAGGTGTCGTGTGGAGTACAGGGTGTAATGCCCAGCACCGTCAGTGGGGCCTGTCAGGCAGCCTCTGTAAGGAGAGGCTGGCTCTGTCCCATGCCAGACACAGCTGGTTCCAACCAGTTCCAACTGACCCACCGCTGGGCATGGCTGGGCCCAGCAGCCAAGACTGCAGCACCTCAGGGAAAGTGTCTTTAGGAAAGGGTAAAAAACATGGCATGGCAGCTGTGAGAGAAAAGAGTGAAAAAAACTGAGAAACATCTCTGCAGACAGACAGGTCAGTGAAGAAGGAGAGGTAGGAAGTGCTCCAGGTGCTGGAGCTGAGATTCCCTTGCAGCTTATGGTGAAGACCATGGTGAGGCAAGCTGTCCTGCAGCCCATGGAGGTTAACAGTGGAGCAGATATCCACGTGCAGCCCGTGGAGGACACCATGCCAAAGCAGGTGCACATGCCCTGAAGGAAGCTATAGCCCATTGAGAGTACAAACAGTAGCAGACTCCTGTGGGCCACAGGAGCTGTGGCCTGCAGGGGAGCTGTGCTGGAGCAGTCTGTTCATGAAGGACTAGGCACCACAGGAAGGATCCGTGCTGGAGCAGTCTGTGAGGAACTATATCCTGTAAGATGGACTCCATGCCAGCGCAGGGGAACAGTGTGGGGAGGAAGTGGTAGCAGAAAGGAACAGTTACAGAGTGACCAGAACCCCCATTCATCATTCCCCCTCTGCCACTTAGCGGGGAGGAGGTAGAATACTTCAGAGTGACAGAATGGTAGGGGTTGGGAGGGACATGTGGAGACATTGAGTCCAACCCTCCTGCCAAAGCAGGTTCACCTAGGGCAGGCTGCACAGGATTGCATCCAGGTGGGTTTTGAAAATCTCTAGAGAATGAGACTCCACAATCTCTGGGCAGTATGTTCCAGTGTTCTGTCCCCCTCACAGGGAAGGAATTTTTCCTGATGTTTAGGTGGAACCTCCCTGTATTCCACTTGGTGCCTGTTGCCCCTTCCCCTGTTACTGGGCACCACTGAAAATAGTCTGGCCTCCTACTCTTGACACTCATCCTTCAGATATTTATAAACATTTACAAGATACCCTCTCAGCTCATGGTTAAATTACTGTCCACCACCAGGGAAGAAAGTTGAGCTCAGGAAGAAATGGGAGTGGGTAGGTAAGTGTCTGATTCTCACCATCACACTCTATTTTCAATTGTCATCAAATTAATTTTCCCCAAGTGGAGTCTTTTTTTCCCATGATGGTAATTGGTAAGTAATCACCCTATCTTTATCTCAATATATGAGGTTTTCCACCTTTGCTTTTGCTTAACCTGTTGTGGAGGAGGAGTGAAAAAGCAGCTGGGTGGGTGTCTGGGAGCCAACGAGGGTCAACCCACCACATACAGTATAATACTTTAGGCCATGTTGCACAGTAAGTTCCATCTTTATTAGACTTTTCAGGTGATAATGTAAAATGAACAGGCACTATGCACAACAACTAAGGAAAACAATCACTACAAATTCCTGCATCACTGTGTCATCATACCTACAAACTGCATCAGAAACAGTGTCAGAATGGTTTGTATCTACAGTATTCCTTGAAGGTAGGGAATCTGAATTTTCAGACTACAGTTTGTGCTCAGTAAAATAAATGATTTATTAAAAAAGTAATATAAGATACATTAAAGTGTATGTTTTCATATAGTTACTTTGTATTCATCAGTTAACACATGTTGGAGAACACATAGACTACCATTCCTATTTGACTCTTTTCTCTGCCAGTACAATGACTTATTTATGACTTCTCTAGAGAAAAAAGAAATGGGGTGTTGGAGCTGCAATCAGGAGAAAGGGCATGAAATGATGTTGATGAGAACAGTGAAAAAAAGTGTGATAAAAGAACAATCTACTTCCAGACTGAGACATTATTGGCAGTGAAATCAGGGTAGGGGGAGGGGAGGAATATTTACTTATTGATCAAAAATATTTGTATAGGTAATTCTTATGTACCATCAAACAAATACCAGCTCAGAACTAGGACAGTATATTCTATACTTCTGTACTCCTAGACTTGTATTTTCGTACTCCTACATTCTGCTCCCCTCACACTTCCACATGCACTGATCGTGATGCTGAATTTTGTCCTTCAACATTTTTCAAATGATGAGTCTAAGACTGGTTGGCTGCCAACTACTTATTTTTCCGAGTCAGGCAAATGTTTCTGTGTATTTCTATGCCACTGCTGCGAAAATGTGTTTGTCCTTAGATACAAGTCTGAACAATATTACTGTTTGGGGGAAATAGGATGTTTCTTTTAATGGTATCAAGTGTCATTAAGCATATAGACACACTTCAGTTAATTGCTAAACTTCCAGTCTTCCAGTTTCCTATATGACTATCTGAAGAAAGTTCAATCAGTATCACAGAATCTTTAGTGAGTCATTGTAAGTTGTCTTACTGTACCAGATGAAGCCTCCTTATCTACTCTGGGTTCAATTTTTACTCTAGATTGCATATAATACATATGAAGTACTAATAATGCCAGGTTTTGTTTCTAAAAAAAACTTCACTCCTTTGAGGCTCTTGAACAATAATAAAATTCTTCTTTTACTTTCTACTTCATCCCAATTGTTTCATTTAGCCAAGTAAATCCAAAAGTCTGTTGTTTCAGACTCTTTTAAATGATTACACATATAACATGGCTGTCCTA
The DNA here is from genome assembly GCA_024611175.1 of Megaceryle torquata. Classification (NCBI taxonomy): domain Eukaryota; kingdom Metazoa; phylum Chordata; class Aves; order Coraciiformes; family Cerylidae; genus Megaceryle; species Megaceryle torquata. The sequence continues at coordinate 33,026 of JANIJG010013119.1, read as the reverse complement.
CTGTAGTGCTCCATGACCTCTGAAGCAGCGTCCAGCATAATGTCAAAGATTCATGGTAAATAAAAAGAAGGTAAATATTCCCTAGAGAAGTAATAACAGGAAAAATATTTTTTACATGGAGAAAACTGATTATATACTGTATTAAAATGCTTTTCAGCTGTCATTTTGGTTTTTTTTTTTTCTGTCTTCAAAACCAATACCCCTGAATTCACAAAAATGGCTTTCCATGAAGTGTAGGCCAAAAATGACAACTACCTCAGAAAAAGTATTTCCTGCTTTAAAATCAGTACTCATGAGGGTTTATCCTTTTTGACTGAGGAAGTGTAGGAAATTCAGCACTGTAAACATGATTGTACTCAGAATTAGATACACTAAGCACACAATTAAATACATTTATTAACTCAAACTTATAACTCAGGAGGAAGTTCTGGGAGTCATCACTGATACCTCTTTGAAATCATCAGTCCTGTGTGCATTAGCAACTGAAAATACAATATGATATTGTCAGTCACCAAACAGGTGCTAAACACAGGTCAGAAGTGTCTCCCTGTGGTAAACCTCTGTGAGCCTGTGGGTTGTGGGTACCATGTCCGGTTCCATTTTCTGCATCAAGAAGTATGTAATGGATTTAGAGAAGGCTCAGAGAAGGCAAGTAAAACAGGCATTTGGTGGAACATCTGCTTTGTGAGAACAAATTAGAAGGACGAAGATAAGCCTGACTGAGGATGTGACTATAGTTAATAAAATTATGAAAGTGGTTGCCAAAGTGCATGTAGAACTGTTACATACTAAATCCCACATTTGCAGGACTAAGGGCTATTTTATGGAACAACCTGAGCTTTTGTGTAAAAAAAATAAATCTTGGACATCAGGTGGTGTATTTGTGGAACTTGCTGCCCAGAAGCTTGTAGATGTAGACAAAATTAGCAGCTTCAAAATATGAATTACACAAAGAACGGGGAGAGAGGTCAATAATGGACAGAAAAAAAAGGAAAAGGTGTGAATGTCCTCCTCAACATGCCAAGTAAAACAGCTGTGGATGCTGGGGGAGTACAAGGGGACTGGACTACAGAAAAGGGCCAGGCTTTTGTGCCTACACAGTATTTTGATTAGCCATTGTAGAAGAACGAATTTGGGTAGAGGGACAACTGCTCTGAACAAGAAGAACATATCTCATTTTGAGGGATGAATATTTTCTCCTTTCTTTTCAGGCTGTCCAAAGCATATCTCCTTACCTCTGCTTCATTCTCCAGTGCCCACTCCATGTCTCAAGAGTTTTTGTGCAATTGCTTATGCTCAGACAAACTTCTTTCTTTATATCAAGTTTCATGCTTCTTTGGATCTCTGGGTGCCTTACTGTGAAAATTCACAAACAATTACTGTTTTGGGCTTGTGTTTTGTTTGTTTGGTGTGGGTTTGTTGTTTTTGTTTCGTTTTGGTTTTTTACTTGACGTGCCTTTGGTCTGCCCTGAGTTGAACATTGAGATTTTGTGGGTTTTTTTTGTTCTGCACATTTCCTGGGTATTAAAGTGCCATGTCCTGTTACAGGATAATGCAAATGATAGGTAACACTGTGCACTTGTCAGTAAGCTATCATGAACTTCCAAGTAATGTATGATAAAGCTGTCTAATGATGAGGCAATGAAATAATTATTTCCTCATTGCTTTAAAGATTTACAGGCTTTATCAATACATCTTTGCTCAAGCAACATTGCCATCTAGCAACAAAGTACCCCCTCAGTCTTCTGGGCAAAAGCTATGCAGAACTGCCCTAGCAGCAACTCTTAAAAATTTTTCAAATAGTTTTGGAAAATTTTGAGTTTGTCCTTTTGCCACTTACCCACAAACAGGATAAGGTGCACAGCCCTTTTCTTCCTCCCTGATGCCTCTAAGAAAGCTTGCATTTGCTACAGTGTGAGGCTGACAATTGGTTGTAGTGTTAGATTAAAAATTAGAATTAGCATATATTAAACAATCAAAATCCAAAGAGCATATGGCCTTGAAAGATACAGGAAGAAAGCAATGATAACAATAATCAGTTCAACAAATTCAGCAAAATGATGAATGGTGAAGAAGACATAATTTATCCAAGTGACAGTATTAGGTCTGATTTTGGACTGTTCTCTAGAGGGGAGACATCTGGTATCTCACCAAATCATTTCATATTTTTGAAGATTCAAAATAGTAATGAGAACTGTCTCTGACTGAAAAAAACCCCAGTAATAGTTATATTCACAATTGCAAAATATAGGACATTTTATATAAAAATGAGAAATCTATCCAAAGAGAAAACGTAAGACATTACAGTAAAAAATCCAAGTCTCATTTTTTAATGCTTTAATGAGACACAGTTAACTAAATAGCTTTCATGATGTTGTCAGAATATTGTCATAAGTGCTATGCAGGCAATGACTGAATATGAAAAAAAGAAAAAAAAAAAAACGAAAGTAGCTTACTTCAAGACCTAAGTACCCTGAAATACATGTTTTTTTTACAAGCATGCCATATATATCACATGCTTAAAATAGTTAAATACTACTTTAACTGTATGGATAGTTACTAAGAAGTAAAAAACCCAAAAGTTCTCATTGCTGAGAGAGTCGGGCTGCTATATACAGCAATGACTAAAAGCAAGAAAATATGAAAGGTGATTAAAAAATGCATTGCATTCGTAGCTTGCCAATTACTAATGGCATAAATTGGCCTCTTTCCCAGTGTCCTGAATAAGTATTGTTAAGTGTCAATTGTGGCAAACTTTGATGCTCTAATACATTTATTTTCTCCCTTCTATTCTCTCCACATTGAATATATGAGACTAGTGCTACTATCCAGAAAATTGCGACCACAAAAGCCTGTGGAATACTTTCTGAATGACAGGAAGACAATATGGCTTTTTTATCATTTGCAAAACAAGAGAAAGTGTAGTACATACCTGTGGGATAACGGCCTTGTTTGCCATGAGACAGGAACACAGCTGATTCAGGAGAAGGGCTGAGATGTTTACAACCATGAGATTCTTGTGCTCTCTCTGTGGCCGGAGACCCACTAAACTGGCAGCCAAACAGCTGAAGGAGGGAGTCTCATGAAGATGGCCCTGTATGGCTAAACAAAGAGGAACAAACGACTCTCACAGAAGTCTTGACAGTCAAGAATGTCTGAGTAGAGACCTTTGCCTAATTAATGGCAAAATTAATATTAAAGTTTATGCCTCTAAGTATGGTAATGAGCCTAACGGAGTACACGCTAAACATCCATGACTACGTTACTCAACTGTCCACCCAGATCATGCTGAACATCACCTAGAAGGCAGGGACAGATGGAATTAAGATATAAAAATCACAAAGGGGATCACATCCTTCAGAGGGGAGAAGACTGAAAAGTCCATCAGAGATAGTCGATGGGCTGTGCTCCTCTTCCTCCACCCAAGACAGGGATGCCTTCTTGGTAAGAACTGCACCTTCACTATATGGTACACCGCTTGCCCCTATTATCTGTTGGTGCTGTAACTCAGGCCAGTGCCTTCAACTGTGTTGGATGTTACCTGGGAAATACTAACTCAAGCTTGATGACCCTTTTGCAGTCAGTGCATTACCTACAGCAATTCCGAACCTCTCTGTCACTTTAATAAATCAAATCTATCTGTTTAACTTCTAAACTGTCTGAGCCTAAGTCCTTAACTGGGCTCTGAAACAGGGAACCACTGTTTCAGGGGGAGACCCATAGCTGGGCTCTGAGAGGGACGTAAGCATGTCTATCTCAGCTGGGGCTCTAAGGACATACATTTGACTCTGCAAAACTGCTCAGAGAAACCCTTGGGCTCTGGCAGGCAGACGTCTCACTCCCACCCTTAATGTGGAAATACCCCATTTCCATAATTCTGTGATTCAGGCTGAAATTGTCACAGCTTGACTGTAAGGGTGTTTTTCCTGGAAATATAGAACAATTCTTGAATGACAGTATCTTCCTAATTTTTTTTTTTTAGCAAGAGATCACTGATACAAACCTTTATTTTCAAATACACAGTGGCTGTAAAAGAGTAGTACCTCAGTTTGCAGGCTATGAAAACCCTACAAATGACAGACTGGGATGCAGAATGAGACATCAGCTGTAGATTCACCATTACACATATTCAAGCTATCCACTGCATAAAGCCTCTTAGACCCTATGCGGTGATTCATAGACACAGAAGACTTCTGACAGCTCTTCAGTACCCAGTCCTTTCGGCAGATCAGTGTCATGTGTACCAAAATTTGATTTTACCGATATAAAAAAAAAATAAACTTTAGAGGAGTAAATAGAATGCAGAGCAAAACCAGTGAATGAATCAAATGCTGAGGAAAGGGACACTCAGCATTATTTTTTAAAGGAAGCCAAGTTCGGTAGGGAACAACTTTGAGCAGGTTCTCTGCAGTATTATGAATTTCAGCTTTGGTGATGTTTGTTTGCTGACAAGACAATTGCTTTTTTAATTATAACTTAATTATGATCTATGCATCTTGCAGTTTTAAGACATCCAGTGTGATTGTTTCAAGGCTATAGCCAATATAGAACATGTATAATAGTTCTGACATGCCACAAAATACCAGCAGCCATATTAACAGTCTAATCACTCTTCATCTTGCTTTCATTTCAGGCTTATTCTTTTGAGAACACCACCCAACTAATCAATTGCAATCAAGATAAGCATCTTGCTTCATTTACATGGCAGTGATGGCACTGCTGTGACTCAAAATTCGTCTTGAAATCCATCTCCAGATGCGGTAGAGTAACTGACATTGAAATGGACGACAAAATGCAAGGCTGGAGAATCTCCAATGTATCCTGTTCGCAATCACCAGGTCTGTCCCTCATGGAATTTTCACAGACTATTGCTATTTTTCATGCATATAATTCCAAGTTACTACTTCTGAAATATTGTATCAAGCATGTTAGAATAATTTTCCACAGAAGACATGCCTAAAAATTCCACTCCAGAGTGATTTTAGAAGATGTGGTTATCATCTTGTACCTTTGACTTGTAGATAAAAGATGGCTTGTAGATGTCATCCTATAGAAAAGCAAAATCCTGACTGAGTGAAAAGACTGTCCAGAAAAATAAGATGAATAAAAGAATTTTTTAAAAAGTACATGAGTGATTATGAACATATTAATCACAGTGAAAATTTCCAATGCGTGTGGACTAGCATGAGTTAACTCCCTAGCTGTTTAAAAAGGGATCTAACTGGCACAAACAGCAAATCTTTAGAAGGAAAAGAATATTGAGAATATTTAGATTTTATTTTGCTTGAGTGTGGTCTGTGGCACTAAGACGTATGACAAGCACCGCAAATATTTTGTCATGCAGTCATGAAAATAAAAACTGCTGCTGCCATTTGGCTGATTACAGCCCTGTGTTCCTTGTCTTTTATCTTCAATTCACAAGATGTCACAGTGAAACAACTTGTACAGATGGTGACCTCGGACTCAGCAAAATAATTCTTGTTCTGGCACATGTGATTATAGCACACAAGCTACTTCAGTTGCTTCTGATGTCAGTTAAAGACATTGTGTAATATTACATCTGTGTGAATAGACAGTGTTCTCACCATGTCCTAGGGGCCTCAGCCTGTTCCATTTCTCTGGAGTTTGCTCAGCTTTAAGAGTTCAAACCCTGCTGCTTACAAGCAGACTAGAAGTGTAACTTTTAGTTACTAACGCTCTTAGTCATCAGTTTTCGCTTATCATTTTCTTAATTAGTTGGTGTGCCTATCCATGAACGAACTGAGATTCTAGAATCAGCGCATGGACTGCCTTGAGTCATTTTGCCTTGAGTGGCGCACCTAATAATGGTCTGTACATAATATTAGTGACCTCGGGATCTGAAGCCGTGCCTGTGTAAAACTAACCTAGCAAATTAATGAGAAAGGTTGCTGTGAAAGAGGAGTTTGTCCAGTGCCTCTCAGACGGCAGGGACCGGCTGACGGCAGGGACTGCTGGGAACCATTATGTTTCTTATCTATACAGTTCATTCTGCAGACGCCTTGCTGGCAGTAACGCCACGTTTTGTGCACAAAGACACACTGAAGGACAGCCCGTTTGCCGCCTCCTACCACTGCATTTAAATCTCTTTTTAGGAAAGGGAAGTGGCGGCTTCCGCTTGCCTGCGAACTATCTGTAGCCTGTGCAGTTTTTAGATCCGTCCCGCCCGGCTCTGGTCTAAAGGCACGGGGCACGCACCTCAAGAGTCGCGTAGCGGTGAGGTACGTGTTGGACTTTCCCTGCCCTCAGCAGGAGCATTTCAGCGGCAGTAGCGACTGGAACCGCTCGCTGCATGCCGCCGACTTCTCGGGTGCCCTCAGCCTCGAGGCTGCTCCCCGCTAGGTGCACGGCTGGGGCTTGGGGGTGCGGACCACCGGCTGCTTTCGGTGGGCTGCGTCCGGTCCGTTCTGGTCCGGCACCCCCCACCACCGCACGGCTGCTCTCCGATGTCGGCATCCGCCAGCAGAGGAGGCGGACGAGGAGAGGGCCGACGCTGCGCCCGGCCCTGCTGCTGGAGCTCGCCAAGAGCGGGACGAGAGGATACGGAGACAGGCAGGCCTCCCCATCGCTCTCTGGGGACTGCCACAGCCCCACCGGAGCCCTGGTAACTGCCGCGACCAACAAGCGCGTGGCGCCGAAGGATGCCGCGCCCTTCGCGCGCATGGGCGGCGGTTGAGGGGGGCGAGGAGCAAGCAGCCCAGTCCCCGAACACAGAGATATCAATCAAACCGGGGATATCTATACTTTCGGTCGCTGGCGGCGAGAGGCGGGGCGGAGCCGACCCCTCGAGCGCGGCCATTTTGAACGTATGAGGGCTGGAGGCTGGCAGCCAATCAGCGCGGCGGTCTTGCGCGCCACGTGGCGGACCGGCGGCGGTTGGGATCCCAGGGAAACGGGTGGGCGCCGCGCGGAGGCGGGAGGCTTCCGTAACTGGTCGCGGTGGCTGGCGAGCTCGGGAGAGGGCGTGAGGCTGCCGCTTCGGCAGCGGCCTGCGGGCTTCGGGGTTGGGGCGTGGCGGAGAAGGAGTGCGACCGCTGCTCGGTCGTGCCTGCGCCGCAGCAGAAGGAGCGGGCGGCGGGCTGCTGGCCCAGCCGGGGATCCGCCGGGGCTGCTTGAAGCCGCTTCGGGAGGGGTGGGACCGTTCGGACCGTGGTGTGTGTGTGTGTGTGTGTGTATTTGTCTGTGCGCCAGCGGGGCGGGGGGGTTGGTGTAGTGGGTTAGTATGGGTGCTTTCTCCCTCGGCCCCCTTCCCCTCCCCGCCCGCCCATGGGCGCTTTTCTCGTGGCTACTGGCAAACGGCGCGGTTACCGATTCATGGTGTAATGGTGTATGGGGGGGAGGGGAGGCGGAGCTATAAAGTAGTTCCCTGAGTTGGTGGCAATATTGAGTGAGCAAAACATAAACATGTTACTGCAGTTATAAGCAGAGTTGCTTATTTGCGTATGTTAGGTGGGTGCTATGTTAAATACAGTGGTCCAGTAGGTCAGATAAAATGTGTCCAGCCCTAGCAGACCACCAGGCTATGGTTAATAAACATGTACTTAGGCTTCCTGTGTGAGTCTTGCATTTCTGGATGTACATGGGCATGGTAATTGTTTTTATCGTCAGTGGTCCTGTATGGAATTTTTTTTACTTCCCCCTATAAACTTGCCCAGCTGTTTCTTGAATAACTATGAATTTACACTTTCCTAAAAGCTCTTAGTGTGGAACTGGATTTCTCAGTTGTACTGTGTGCTTTGTTCCTCAGTTTACTTTGTCACCAGCTAATGTCATCTGTTGTCTTCTTGCTTCTGTACTGAAAGGGAGTAAATAATTTTACTCTGTGTACAGTCTCAACATCAGTCAAAATATTCTATGGTTGTGTCAGATTCACTAACTTCAGTGTAGAAGAGTTCTACTTTACATAGGTTTTCCTCCATTGCAAGTTATTGTGCCAGGAGCCAGGAGCTCCTTTCTTTGCTGGAGTTAGAGGCATGGTCAGGTGTTGGTGAAAGAATATTGCTTAAGTTCTGGAGCTGAAAGGCTAATGTGTTGCACTTTGATAGATCACCTGAAGCCAGTGGTGTTTTATGATCGACGGCTTCTTTCTGATGCTGAAGTGTTGTATTATAAGTTAGTAATTTCTGTTCCCGTGGCCACAGTGTGGTCATTATCTAATGCTAATAAATCATAACCAAAGCAAAAGAAATAAAAGGGTGCAGAGGAACTATTAGTTGAGTTTCTCTTCCTTTTATTATTATAGTTTCAGTCATCCAAACATTAATAATGTGATTATTTTTTTCCTAAATTCTCACTAATCACTGTCTTCATATACTTTTACATATCCAGTAATTCTTGTTCCATGTTAACATACACAGCACTTTACAAGATCAGCTGAAGCTTTCTAGTCTTTAACAATATGAATGTTCACAGTGTGAACAATGTTTGATATCCTGTGTGGGATGCTTAATTCTGTCCTGAGTAATAAATCAATAGATGAATAAATGAGTCTTCTAAATATGTGGACAAATATTCCTGTTGAGACTGAGGAATTACTTGATAGCTGCGCCTTAGCAGTATCTAGAGATTCTGCTTGGGAGTGAATACTGTTTTGCTACATGGATACTACTGGGTGACAAAAACTTGGTCCTGAAAATTTTCCTAAATTTACTGGGATAATAAATGTATAAAGGTATGCAATAGCAAAAATATTTGGGAAAACAGTACATTTTATTCTGTATAATGAGAATATAGACTTTTGATCTCACAACTAGTTTTCTTTGGAATAGTCATTTGTATCCCATGATGTTGGGTCATGGACTGTCCGAGGCTTTCAGGAATTTGCAGATCCTGACGATAAACAACTAAATTTTAAGAGGAAACCAAGAGCTTTATAGCAGTTAGTGTTTGAACATTAGTCTTTTTTGTTTTGTTTGTTTGTTTGTTTGTTTGTTTTTGGGTATATCTGTTTGTGTGGGAGAATAAAAATGCAGGTTTGTTAGTTAATAATTTATTTTCCCTCCCTATTATTAATTCAGCTGTACTTACACAGGTAGGGGCATCTCAAGATACATCAAAGATACGTAAATGCTATACAGTACACATGACAAATTCATGTTTGGAGTATGCATGCTGAATTGAGACTGTGTTGTGAAATCAATTATACGTTGGACAAAGCCTATATATATTTTTTTTCCTCTTACTTTAGAGACACATCACATGAAAAAATGATTGAGTCAGTCAAAATAAGAAGACAATGCATGCTGGATTTCTACTCGCATTACGAACATCTCTGTGCTCTTCAAGGTTCTGTCCCACTGAAAGCTGTGAAGACTGGCCTGACTCAGAGTGCTCTTGATCTAACTGTTGATTGCATCAAAGCTGTTGATTGGGCACCACTCCTGAATGCTATCAGGCACAATAAGACACTGACTTCCATGGGGATAAGAAGTTTTCATCAGCAGGGTCTTGGAGAATCAGGTTTGTAATGATGCCTGTAAAAGATAAGTGTGTTGATGTATGCATGTTAGAATTTGTTGCATAAAACTTTTTTGTGTGATTGAATACATGGGTGGAGGAATTACAATAGCTAAGGAATTACTGCTATTCAAGAAAAGCAGCTAAAAAGCAAGGTGTGATTATGATTGCTTTTAAGTAAATAGGGACTGGATTTTACTGATGTGGTTTTTTTGTTGTTTACTAGGTGTTGAAAGATATAAAACTTACTTTAGAAGGAGAATTCCAGCAATTCGATCAAAAGATTTGACTGGCCAACTATGCAAAGCTGTCAAAGGCTGTCTCAGTATATCTGATGTACTAAAAAATTTGGAACTGCAGGGTTTGCTTCTGAGGGAGAGAGATCTAATACTTTTAACAAAGGTAAGAATATATTAGTATACAAGTGAATAGAAAATACACTTAGAATATAAGAGAAGTAGGAACTAAATTTTATAAAGATTTGTCACAGATAAGGATGTTCCTCTTCTAAGGGACCTTTGTGTTAGCCACTGTGTGAATGATTCATCTGAGACATTTAGTATCACCTAGTCTCGTTAAACCTTTCAAAAATCACATAACTTTCCCTTGCCCTGATTCATCAAGGCTTATTAGAAAGTTCTTGGCAATGTCTCTGCCATGTGTTTGCAATGTGTAACTTATGCTTGTGACCAAAACTGCTGTGCATATACATGGCAGAAAGAAGTTTGTGGTTACACCAAGGAGATAAAACCACATCTTCAAGATATATTACTGGAACACTGTCCAGTTTGCTTATGAGTGACGTCTAAGAATGGAGGTTGCTGCTTGTTGCATGTAGCCTGCGGCTGCTCCTGTGCTGAAGAAATGAAAGCTTAAGCTGAGCATTAAGGTTCACTTCTTCTGTCCTTCCTCTGACCCCCCTAGAGTTTCTTGTAGGGAGTGAGAAGAGTTTTGAGCAGTTTTGGTGACTCGGTCTTTTCTGTGTTTGTATGTTTGCTTTTCAAGATAATTGACAAACATTTTTGTTCTGAAGGGCTTGGCCACAGCTTCATCGCTGGAGAGTGTCTCTTTAGCCCACTGCCCAATTGGAGATAGAGGATTAGAAAGTAAGTTCAGAATGGAAGTTGTGTAAATATAATTTCTCTTTTTTTTTTTTTTTTTTTTTTTTTTTTAGCCCTTTAAATATCGTAAGTAAAATTTAGTATTTCCACTCCTGGTTTAAATTTGTCTGTAGTGATGAAAATAACAATTTTCACTTTCTTCTACATGACTTAACATTGAAAGACTTGAATTTCTTCACTTGATGCTAATAATTAGCCATACTATTTTATAATGATTTTTATACTTTAAACCAACGTTATTGTTTGACATACAACATATTTGTTTGAGGTTAAGTCATTTCCTGATTTGTTTGTGTTTACATAAGTAAACTGCAATAAAATGTTCAAATAGTCTTTGCTGAACATTTGTGCTAGAAATGTATCTTAGAACACTTTAAATATATTTATACTTTGTATTTCAGCACTTGTTTTTTGTAAAGGCTTTTGCCTATTAAAACTGTTTTAGCTTCTTAATATGGCAGTGAAAAAGTGTGTTCTAATAATCTGTCTGTGATGTGTGTAGGTAATATGTGTGCTTTTGCTTTCTTAGCAATCTGTCAGAGCATAAAGAATTCAGCAACTATCAGATGCGTAAACTTCACAGGATGTAGCCTTACATGGCGAGGGGCAGAACATATAACAAATGTATTAAAGGTAATTTAATCACCTTTCACAGAACCAAATGTTCACAGGAACTTAAATACATTTGACTTTTACTTTCAAGCTCTAAATCCATCAAAGCACTTTATAAGCAGCATATGTGGATACTGAAGTTAAGTATATGAATAGTCCATCTGAAATTTGTGACTTTGTATGCCAAAAGTGGCTTAGTGTACTGATGTGGGATTTAAATACAGTATTTCTTAGTAAACATCAGATAAACAATTAACAGTTCAGACTGATGTATTTTCTTTAAATGAGGATTAGGGCTTTCAGTGTCTGACACCTGGTTTGGGGAGCACTTCTTTTATTGTCACAAGTTTTGAAAAATGTCTTAAGTATTCATAAGCATTAGCTAAGAATAATTGAGTTTACTGTTTAGAAGTTACTAATTAACTGATAAGTAAGCTTGTGACAAGTACAATATTTAAATAATGTCAGCAAGGGCTTGCATGAAAACACATAATTTCCTAGTGTGTGTTTCCTATTCAAGATGTGTAGAAAGTGTCTGGCAAAAGAAGGTAATAATTTTGTAGCCCTATTCCATAATTTGCATTGCAAATTGTATGATCAGAACAAACATGACCTAACTGTAAAGTTTAAAAATTACTTGTATTTCTTGAACTCAGAAATGATGTTTCTTATATCAGCACTCCAGCCATTAAACATGAGTTGCAAAGATAACTTGTGATCTTTTAATCAGTAATGGGTTTGCCTTTGCACTCGGTAACAGCTTCTTTGTTTGCAAAGCACCAGGCAATGAAAAGACATGGTGAGGCTTGGGCTGAAAGCCTGCGCTATCGGAGACCTGACCTCGACTATATGAGTGGTCTGAGGCGGATTACTTTCAACTGCAACATGCTTGTTGGAGACAGAGGAGCAAGTGCCTTTGCAGACTGTCTAGGAGAGGACCTTTGGCTAAAAGGTATTGTGAAATACTGACTCTTAAGATATAGTTGTGTTGGGCAGAAAACTTAAAAGTTGTCAGTTATAGCAAATGTAGGCAGAAGAATAACTCATTGTTTATCTAGGAAAGAGCAATCTTACTTTCAAAATAAATTTCTATTTCGAATTGTTCAAGTGTCTAAATACTATTATGTCTTCTAGTATTGTTCTCTAGTATTTTGGAGAAGTAATTTGTTCTATGGTATATATGTACAAAATGACTAATAGTGGTGGTGTAAGTCATAGCATTCTGTATATGGAATCAACTCTACCTACATGTTGAATTTGTTTAATAGTTTGAGCCAGGTACAGATAACATGCATGCTGATGGAAGAGGATCAGATAGAGAATATCTAAGCAAACTGAACATACAGAAATTCACAGGGAGTCATACACAAGTGCTGAAGTAGCTTGCTGATGTGATTTTGAGGCCACTTTCAATAATCTTTGAAGGATTGTGGTGATTGGGAGGGGTGCCTGAGCACCAGAGGATAGCATATATCACTCCAACAATACTGGGAAGAAGGACCAGGGAATTACAAGTCAGTTAGCCTTGCTTGAATCCATGGCAAGGGATATGCTGCCTACCAGAGGGACCTCAACAGGCTGGAGAAATGGGCCAGTGGGAATGTCATGAAGTTTAACAAAAGGTTGTGCAAAGTTTTGCACCTGAGGAGAAATAGCCCTGTGCGGTAGAACGTGTGACTGGGTGGGTGGAAGGCGGTTTTGTAGAAGGGGTTGTGGTGGACCACAAGCTGATTGTGGGCCAGCAAAATGCCTTTGCAGCAAGGAAGGCTAATGGTATTGTGGGTTGCATTAGGCAGAGATTTGTGTTGAGGGAAGTGATTCTTCATCTCTTCTCAGTGCTGTTGAGGCCATATCTTGTCTTCTCTGTACAGGAGAGTGCAGGAGCTATTGAAGAGAGTTCAGCAAAGGGCCATTAAGATGATGAAGGGGCAGAGCAACTCTCATAACAGGAAAGGCTGAGGAAGCTGGGGCTGTCTAGCCTGGAGAATAGAAGGATCAGGGTGGATCTCATTAAGGCAAACAAATATCTGAAAGGAGGTTGTAAAGGAGATGGAGCCAGGCTCTTTTCCAGTGGTGCTTGGTGACAGGTCAAGAGAAAGTGAGCACAGACTGAAAGACTGGAGGTTCTTTTTTGAACATCACGAAACTCACTGTGAGGGTAAATGAACACTGGCACAGGTTTCCCACAGTGGTTGTAGAGTCTTCATCCTTGGACCTGTCTGAATATGGCATGGGGCAACTGGCTTTAAGTGAGCCTGTTTGAATAGGGCAGTTAAGTAAGATGATCTCCAAACGTCCCCTCCAGCTTTAACCATTCTGTGATACTGCCCATGCACAACATGAAATAAATATCACATCCGTGATAGCACTGTTTCATGGCAACCATGTACCTTACTGACATGTGCAAGCAATGAACTCACAGAAGCACTGACTCAGACTTCCTAGCTCTAAACTGTGTTTGTAAACATGATGTTACCCTGGGCAGTTGAATTAACTGTTGCCTGGGAATATTTTATCTACTAGGAATGTCAAGGACAGTGACTTAACTGTGATTTTTACATTCCTTCCTTTGTGGTTGCTTAGCAGTTATTTTGTAATATTGATCTGTAATACCAATTACAGTTTCTAGTTTTCTTCTCTGAAAGTAATATTCTTTTCTTTTCACATGGCTGTTAGGATCATGTCATCTTTTCTCATGATTCATGTTCTGTGAAATGGAGGTTTTCAGCAGGTGTGGATTAGTTTTATTAGATACTGACTACAGGTTATGCCACTGAATATGGCTTCTTTTTTTTTTTTTTTTTTTTTCCTTTGACCTCCTTAAACATTTTAGCACTTGATTTGCAGCAGTGTGGAATATCCAATGAAGGAGCAAGGTCATTATTAGATGCTCTTCAAACTAACACAACATTAGTGGTACTTGACATAAGGAAAAATCCATTAATAGGTATGTATCTGTATCTACCTTGGTCCACTTTGTGGGGTTTTTTGTTTAATATTTTTTTAGTATTTCTGTGAGGAAAGATAAACTGCTTTTAAGGGGAAAAAACTGCAACAGTATTTTGCTAAACCCTTCTAAAATGGGGGTGGGGGCAGGGTAGGTAATGTGTTCTGCTAACGATCTGTTTGCATAAATATTTGTCTCATACAGGAAATTCTTAATATGACATCTTTATTCATTCTAGATCATGTTATGATGAGAAAGATTATCGAAAGAGTTCTTATGAATGGAAATAGTGCTAATTCAGAGGTATGTACTAGGCATTTTGGAGTGAGTTTGAGGTTTTCTTTGTAGCTGCCATTGCTTTTTTATTTTTAAAGGATAGTTTTGTTCATAATGAATTTGTCAGCTATTTGAGTTGTAAGTCTCACTCTTAAGCTCTTTAAAAAATAAACAAAACCAAAACTATGAAAGGAAAAACTGAAAACTCTAGTAGCAATTTGATATTGTAATGTGCATTTTGTATGATTTATGTTATTTTGGATGTAATATGTAGTGAAGTCAGGATATTCATTTAATGAAAGGAAATGTGTGTATACATGGGCATTACCATAGCATGTTAATATTGCTGCTGGACTGATGGAAGGTGTTCTACTACATGTGCCTGTCTTGGTAACATGATAATAAGTTTTTATTAAAAAGTAAAAGGAATTGCATTTTAAAATTACAACTTAATTTATCTTGAAACTTTTTTGTCAATTTTTTTTTTTTCACAGTTACTTAAGGCTACCCATTGGTAACCATCTAAGAAAACTATAGAGTTTAGTTAAAGTGCAGTATCTCTTGGTGTCTGTATCTAGTAGTCCACAGAGGTTTATAGTAGCATGCATAAACTGAGTATCTGGACCATTTGTGATTACATACACTATGAATGTTTTGTTTACAATACAGAAATTGGATTCAATTCCCAAAGGAGACAGCAAACAAATGAGTGTACTCTTGTTTTTACAGACTTTCAACAATCCCTGTTCTTGTTCTGGACCTTAGTGTTTTTTTTGGTTTTCAAGAGGCTTAAAAGTCATTGCTGTGGATCTGTAGGGAATATCTAAGAAACTGAGGAGTTTGTTTGTAGAGTCCTTGAGGATTAATACTATTCCCCACTTCAATCTCTTAAAGACTTTTTTGGAAAAATTGAGGTTTGTTGTGAATGAAGAATCTTTCTCTGTAGTAGATGCAGTCAACACTTGCAAAATGTTGCAGAGATCACATGGAAATAGCATCTGCCTGGAGCTAAAGATGACTGGAAAGTTGAACTGGAAAAGCAGCTCGCTGGGGAATCTCCCATATACTAAGAGATGACTCAAGACATTTGTTCTGTATTCATCCAGATAGTGCAGCACTTTGAGTCTTATTGGTGGTGCTAGTAATTCTTCATACCTCATTAACAAGATGAATGAAAAGGACTGACCACCAGTTTGCTAAATAACTTTGCTTCTTCCATAAATAAAAACAGCCTAGATCTTTTATTTCCTAAGCTCTGTGTGTAGGCTATTGTAAATAACATTTGCTGTTTATCATGGGAACACTGCGGACAGTCAAAAAGGTATAATCCACCTATTTAGCAAGATAAACACAAACTTTTGATGTTGAAGTTGGTTCATTAGAAATGGAAACATTTACTACACTAATCTAGGATTTACAGTTGGTTTTGAGCTCAGTTGCATAACCCTGGATATTATGAAGAAAAAACTGGTTAAGTTTCTTTGAGGTATTTCTATACTGAAATTACTTGCTTTATACTGAAAGTGAGCAATGTGAGGGTTTATTTTGTTGGTGGTGTATTTATATTTGTTATTTTTGTTTGTTTGTTGTGTAGTTTGTTTGGTTTTTATTTTTAGGAGTCAAATCTGAGGGAATAAATTAGTAAATTGTCAGAGGTGTTAATGAAGACAATGAGTTGGTCACTAGCTCTGTTGCCAAAGGAACTACAAAGACCATTTCTTCCGTCAATAGTTAAAATTCAGCTGTATGATTAAAAAACAAACAAGCAAACAAAAAAACCCCAAACCAAAATAAACCACCTACAAGTATTTTGAGAGTCCTAATGAGAGTCAAGTTCTGGATGTAACTAACACTCTGGTTCTTACTATTTTTATCAAGTTTTAGCATAATACAAAAACTTCAGTTATTTTTCAGATAGCCCATTTAAGGAGGACCCATTATGTACTAAATTTAAAAATATAAAGAAGCAATGTTTGCTTCTTGTAGCTTAAGCTTGTCACACAGAATACTGTAACAACATCTACATTGCTTTGTTGTGTCATCTGTGTACTGTATCCAAGCCTGAAAGGTTTTAAGAAGTGCTGTTTTTTGGGGGGGGGGGGTTGTGTTTTTTTTGGTTTGTTTTTTTTTTTTTTTTTCATAGTAGAGAAAACATGGGTATCTGTCTGAAGTTATTTTATTTAGTAGGGATTATTTTTTTTTCCTTTACCCATTGTAGTTGCTAGAGATCTGAATTTTGTACTGATAGTCAGCTGGACTAAGTTTAGACTATGTGTAGAGAATTCTTGAACACAAGGTGCAAGATGTAATTTTCTGTGTGAAACTAACCTGTTGCTTGCTCTTGTAGCAAATGGCCTAACTCATACAGTATCTCACCCACAGATAACTAAAGTGTTGCATGGATGATCATCCCTAGTACTGTCTCCAGTTTCATCTACTTCTAGATTCAGCTTTTTATCCTACCAAAGGCTAGCTGTCATAAGTCTCATAAATAAAACTCATTAAACTGTGTCTGTAAAGTGTTTGTTTATATCTGAGAAGGGGCAGTGCTGCACTCTGTACCATCTCATTGTGACACCTGTGAACAGTTTCTGATAAGGTAGCACTGAGACTTGCATCAAATCCTTGTGTGGGATTTTTGTTTATTAAGTTTTCTTGTAACTATCAGTGTTCTCCATGTATCTGACAAAACCCCCTCTAATCTTAAATGAGCACCTTTTTAAATATCAGCTACTAAAACAGTCTGTCTTTAAAAACAATTTTCCAGTATAAGTGGATGTCATCTCCATCTTCCAAGGATGCTTTGAAAACTAGACCAAAGAAAAGAACTATTGTCCTAGGAAGTGGTCGAAAAGGAAAAGCTACTATTCGTATTGGTAATATGGTCTTTATTTTCTCTGACTATAGTAAATGTTGTCTACAAAATTAATATATTAATGTTTAAGAGCTTTAATTATAAAACATACAATGTGTCTAAATGCCAGTGTTCTGTAGAATGCTTGTGTTCAAAAAAAGTTCCATTTACTCTTAATTCTGTAATATGTCTTCTACCATCAGTGGTTTTTGTAGGAAACTTGCTCTTGATTTTAGTGCTGCTAGATATGTGGCTGCAATAGTGGTAGGATATGCTGACTTAAATATGCAGAAGTGTTGCATACATTTATTCTGAACGCATCTTTCCATAAGCTTTTACTTCTAGAAGGCTTGGTGATATTAAGTTGCCTGGTTCTTCTGATGATGTAACCTTCTGTAGCAGTCTGTCTTCTGCCAGAACAAGCAAGCATCCATGTTTTATTGAAGTACAAAATGTTCTAAGATTTTTTTTTTTAGCTTAATATGCACTTATTAGTATGCCTAAAATAATAGGTATTGTGAATATTTATATTTAAGTACTGATAGCTGCAATACACTAAATTGTTTTTCAGTGTTACTGAAAATTTAGCTGTAATACATTTGCTTATCTTTCATCTTTGCTCTAGTTATCTGGAAGCAGAGATCTGGTAAGCATAAATCAAATTGAAAGCTGTCTACAAAAAAACCTGTGGTGATCAGGGTGATGGAAGAAGAAAATGCATGGCCTGAATATAGTTATGGGATTTTTTGTTTTGTGTTTTTGTGGGTATTTGTTTTCGGTTTTGTTGTTTGTGTTTTTTTTTTTTTTTTAGAGAGGGAGGGAGTCAGGAGGTGGTGAAAACTAGCAGTTGTTTACTTGCAGTTGTTTACTCCTTGAGAGTAAATTGAAATTTAGAATATCATTACCGCAGTTATGCATTTATAAGCCATTACAAAATTAGTTGTTTTATTAGTTGCCACTAGTTTAACCATGTGAGATACTAGGTGAACAGATTTCTGTGCTTATTAGTTTCTGATTTACACAAAACCTGGGGTAGAGTGATCCTCCACACTAGGTATTCTTTCTGAGTCTGCTTTGAGTGATAGTGTATGATGTAAACTACAACAAAAGACTGGACTAGTGAACATGACTCTTCATTATTATTCATCTTAAGTGAAGATATTGCTGGTGTTCTGTAGAAGTGATCAACATGAGTAACAAGATTCAAGTATTTTGCCAGTATCAAACTCAACATTCTTCACACTAAGACCACTAGAGGGCAGTTTGAAGCCTATCGGATAGCTGTAGCTGTCCTGTCTACATAGACTGGCTAAGCTCCCATTTGGGACGATGGAGTTTTGTATCTGAAACAGTTAAGGTGAATAAACCTCTTAGTTACAGAACTTTTCTTCCTCTTTCGAAGAAAAACATGTCTTTCATCAACGTAACATAGGTTGAGTGTATCAGCTTATAATTGCAAGCAGATAAGCTATTCACCCCTCTTTTTGAGAAGCAAAACATAAGTTTTTGAATACTTTAGCAAAATTAGGCTAAAAGGTAGATTTCCTACAGTCCCTTTTATTACATAGGGGATTTTACTCATGAACAGTAAGCCATGAATTTATATGTAAATAACGAGGTATAGTGAATTCTCTTTTCTCTTACTCTTGCTGTTCAATACAGGATTATCATCTAAAAAGTCTGTAAGTCCTGGGAAAAAAAATACATCTGTGAAAGAGAGTTACTCACCAAAACCACTACCACCAGGCACAAAAGGCTTCCTTCCATGGCGGACTGCAGAACGTGCAAATAGATGCAGGTGAGGTTTTCATAGTACTGGGGAAAATATTAAGGCATAAAACCTGCATGATAAAGCTAGTAGAGAGCAGTGTTAGTTGTATTTGTGGCTTATGTTTTTTTCAATATGTAATTGAAAGTTACACACTGAATTTTCTATTGCATCCATATATTTTTCAATTTAGATAAATTTTGAGGATAATGCAGAAATGCAGACTAGTAAGTTTTTAAAATACACAAAAAAATATGAATTGACAGCCATAGGAATATTCACATGTAGCAAAAAAACCATCCACAAATACACTCACCTTGCTTCCTTTTTCTGTTTTTAGTAATGATTTATCAGACTTAGCATAGCTGAAGACACAGTTTAGTTTTCTAAGCTTATAGTATAGTTGATTTGGCATCCAGTTCAAGGTGCCTATGTAATTTTCTACCTCTTTCATCTGCTCCACATCCCCCCATGCAAACATAATTATTGTGATCATCTAAGTCCTGTGAAGTAAAATAAAAAAACCCAAAGTAATTGTCATGCATAGTTTTGTTACCATGATTCCTTTTGAAATAGTTTGGGTGGTTTTTTTTGGTTTGTTTTGGGTTTGGGCTTTTTTGTTTGTTTGGTTTGGTTTGGTTTTTTTTAAGTATTCCCTAGACCTTGGCATCTCAAAATGGAGGCTATATAAATATTTAAACAAATTTACTTAATGCTCTATCACAACTATTTTTATTAAACTTGTTTTTCAAAATGCTCAACACCAAATTCTCCTGTTGACTTTATTTTGCAATAATTAAGCAAGATGTCTACTGAAAGTATTAATGTTAGCATCCAGTAATGTTGCTCCAATTCATTATTAAATAGGTGTGCTAACAGAACAAAATGATGTAATGAGTGTTAAAGCGATACAGTGTAGTGTCTGATGCTCTTTTCACTCTTACTGCTTCATCTGTCCAGGAATCCTGTGCTTGGAAATGGAAGTAGCAATGGTGACACTGTAAACTTTTCTCAAAAGTGTGTTGTATTTTTTAAATTTTTTATTTTTTTTTCCCCTAACTTTAGAGGTGGGACAGTGGATAGTACTGAAGAATTACCAGTGAAGATTCAGGTACTGTCTTTGTCATATGATTATTTAGTAGATGAATGCATGAAAAAAACATGAAAGTGTTCTTGACAGAATCTTGTAATCTCAAAGTTAAGACTGGAATGTACTTTTAAAGTTTCTCTCTCAGAAATGCAAAATAATAGTTTATGTCAGCATTTGTTTAGAACTTCTTTGCTATTTTGTTTACTCCAATTTCTATGTTACTATCTTTTTGGTAGCCTTATGAACAAGATGGGTTGGAGTATGGGCACAATTCCACCAGAGATAACAAGGAGAATTAATGGCACTTTTTCTCAGAAGGATTCTGCACAACTCTTCTTTTCCTCATTTTGCTTTTGGACTATGTATTCCTCTTTGTACTCAACTGTGTACTGCTGTAGTAAACATATAGCAGGATAAAAAAAAAAAAAATTCCCCTTTTTCTTCCTTCTTTGCATGTCATTTCCATCTCCCCCCATTTCCATCTCTGGCCCACCCTCCAAAGACAAGCTGTAAAAGTGTTATTAGTGTGTACTAATGAATTAAATTGGCTCATGGAAGAGTCTGATGGTTGTTGAAGCCAGCATACTTATCCTCTGCTCTACTATAGGCTTCACATTGGCTGCAGTCCTTTGGGAAGATCTGCCCTGTCACAGGCTGTCCATGGGCTATGGCTCCTTTGGCTCTGGCATTGTGGTCATCCTTGGGCTGGTGTGTGGATAATGGCTCCACAATACCTCCTCCTCTGAGCTGGTGCTCCTTCTCTTCTTTCTCACTCTTTTTTTGTTCCCTTCTTTTCTGTATTTTTTGCCTCTTCCTAAAGACACCTTCCTTGAGGTGCTGCAGTCTTGGCTGCTGGGCCCAGCTGTGCCCAGTGGTGGGTTAATTGGAGCTGGATGGAACCAGCTGTGTCTGGCATGGGACAGACCCAGCCTCTCCTTACAGGGGCCAGCCCTGCTACTAAATCCTTGCCACATATACCCAATATAATATTTGATTTTTTTAAAATATTGTTTTATGCAGAATTACTTTGAAATTGCATAGCTGGATGATGTATTTGCATTGTAAGGGACTCTGGGGAAGCAATTGCATTTGGTACTATGTAATCTTTAATTTTTATTGCAGTGTAATGCTGTGAGGTGGTGTGTTTTTCTTTTCTGATGTAATTAGACAGGTATTCCTGTGAAAGTGACGGTAGAAAGCACTTCTACATCTGAAGCTGAAGACACAGAATATTTAGATGATGTTATCCATCATCCTGATTTGGCAAAATCATTAGATAAGATTAATGTAAGAAAGTATCAGCAATTACAGGTAAGAAGCATGTTCTGTGCCTTATATATATCAGTTTATATATCCTTATTATATCAGTTAAACTGTCTTTTAGTCAGAAAATCATGGCTAAGCTAATACTCGGCAATCCTCCTCCATGTCTGATTAACTTTTAAATTTTCCTGTATTATGTCACATAGGCTTCCATTTCAAAAGATGTGCGTTAAATATGGACTGGATTTCCAGTATTTTAGAGCTCTAAAGAATGCATACATGCTATAAATGTACTGTCAAATTAGGATCATAATAACTTCACTTAATACACACATCTGCAGTATGCATAATTTCTCTGTTCCAATCTTGAATCGTGGTTGACAAATCTCTTTATCAGTGTTACTGTCTAGTATTTCCTTTATAAATGTAATGTTATTTCTAAGAGCTAAAACATTGTAATGATTGTTGTGTAAAAATAATTAAAAACCCCTGAAAGTATGTTAAAGCTCCATTTTTATAATTGAATTTGGTAACAAACTTTTATTATTTGATTTTTATTATTCCATCTACTTCTTCGATAGTTCTAAAAAAACTAGGAATAGCGAGACTGACCATTGCTGCAAATATCTTGTCAGGGAATGTGCTTATAAAAGGAAGGGAAAACAAAGGGTGTTTCAGTGGTTTGGTAAGCTGCTGAGGTAATCTAACACTATGATAAAGCAACACCCTCAGGCAGAATAATTGGTTTGTTTCTCAAGTGTTAGGATTTGAATTTTATTTGGAGAATCTACACTCCCTCCAAATGAATACTGCTAAAAATAAAACCTATAGTCAGTGTGGTTTTGGTGGCTGTTGTAGAGCACCACACTGGGTGAACAAACTGGTTGTATGTGTAAGTTTTAAGACCATACAGCTGTCTTTATGTAAACCAAGCAAAGCTGAAACTTAACTTGTTGCAGATCTGTATGTGATGGGGGAGCTAGGTGGCTTGGAGTTACTGTGGAAGGCAAAAGGACTGTACAAATACTGTGTAAATAACTGTGTGCCTTTTTCAGCTGATGTATATGGGTTTTTTGTAGGCCTACCATTTTTTTTAATCTAGCACTTTTGTTCAGGAAGATTTTTCAAGGTTTTCACATGTTTCAGGGGCTTCAATGTTGTGTAGTGCTTTCTTTGCTGGTCATTTCATATTATTGTTCATGTTCAATATATTGACACTGTGCTGTGCAGTGGCTTCAACAGTCAGCACGAGTGTTGTGTCTGGAATCATGGAATTCTACATCGCGTGCATATTGCACCAAAAACTTCTATGCAGCAAGTACAGTGCTTTGAGGAAACACTTGTATTTATTCTTGGTGTTCAGAGAGAGAGGAGCATTACTTTCAGGACACACTGCAGAAGCAGACAGGTTTTGAGCTTTGGGGAAGGGTTGTTATATCGGCCATATGTTGTCAGTGTTACCTGTAGCGTTATATATAGAGCAACTGTAAGGAAGGGATAACTTAGGATTCATTTGAATTTCCGGGGAGGTAAACCAACATATTTTAGGAATTTACCCCAAAATGAGTTCTAAATTTCCTGTGCTTGTAAAGGTCCAGCTTTTCCCAATCTTCTGAAATGTTTTTTTAGGCCATGATTGCATATCTTGATACCACTGTTTAAGCATCTTTTTTAATTGTTCCTTTGCCTCTTCCATTCTTTTTGTTACATTGATGCAAATCACAGTTTCACATTATGGAAGAACCAAACTAACAACTTGTAACCATTCAACTAATGAGGTCTGTTTCCCGTCCCCCTGTCCCTTAGTGCTTTTCCATTTCTTGCTTCAGTTGTCTTGTCTCTTGTGTCTTTTTTCCTGTTTAACTGATCATAAGGCAAGTTGATCCAATTTACTGATGCAGAGAAAACTTTCATAGTTCAACAAGGAGAACTGTAAAGTCCTGCACCTGGGAAAGAACAGCCCCATGCACCAATATGTGCTGATGGCAGATCATCTGGAAAAGTGTTGCAGAAAAAGCCCTGAGCGTCCTGGTGCACACCAAGTTGAATATGAGCCAGCAGTACATCCTTGCAGTAAAGGTGAATGGCATTCCAGGCTGCACTATGAGGAATGTGAGCCAGCAAGCTGAGAGAGGTGATCCTTCACCTGTATTCAGCCCTGGTAAGGCCACACCTGGAGCACTGTGTCCAATTCTAGGCTCCTCAGTATGAGAGAGATATGGACATACTGGATAGCATTGATTGAAGAGTCACAAGGATGGTTTAGAGACTGTCCTATGAAGAAAGGCTGAGAGATCTGGGACTGTTCAGCTTGGAGGAGGCTCAGGGAGGATCATCAGTGTGTACAAATACCTGAAAGGAATGTGCAACGAGGACTGAGCCAGTTCTTTTTCTTTCAGTGACACACACTGACAGGGCAAGAGGCAATCACTGAATGATAGGGGTTAAAAGGCATGTCAATATACCTCGTCCACCCCCTTGCTAAAGCAGGTGCACCTAGAGCAGGTTGCACAGCAAGGTGTCTTCTCCAGTCTAAACAGCCTTGGGTCTCTTGTTCTTTTCCCTGATCCAGTCCCCTAATAATCTCTGTGTCCCTCTTCTGGATTCTCCCAGTAGCTCCTTCTCTCTCTGGAACTGGTGGTGTGGTTTAGGCCCACCTGGCAACTGTCTGCTCCCTCACTCCTCTCAAATCTGCTGGTTGGATGGGAAGGGGAATCTGGAGGGGAAAAAAAAAGGCAAACCACATGAATTGAGATAATAAGCATTTAATAGAACAACACCTATAAGAAGAAATAATAATACTGATTAAATGATATATAAAGTGAACAATATAAAACACAGTGCTCGCTGACTGACCACCTAGCCCTGAAGTGACTGCTGCACTCAAAACCCATGCCCTTGCCCCAACTGTCCTTCCCCTTATGTGCTGAGCATGACATCAGTATGGTAATCAGTATCTCATTGGCTGTCCTTACTGTGGTTCCTCCCAGCTTCTTATGAAAATTAAACTAGCTGAACCCAGGACAACTGAGGAGCCCAGAACTTGACACAGTACTCCAGAATTGACCTCACTAGGGCAGAAGAGAGGAGGAGGAGAACTTTTCTTGACCTGCAGGTCACATTCTTAATTCACCCCAGGAGACTTCTGACTTTCTTGGCCACAAGAGTACATTGGCTCTTGGTTGTGCACCAGCAGTCCTAGGTCCTTCTCTGTGGACCTGCTTTCCAGCAGGTCAACACCCAGCCTGTACTGGTGCATGGGGTTATTCTTCCTCAGGTGCAGGACTCTACACTAGTACCTGTTAAACTTCATTAGGTTCCTCTCCACCCAGCTCTCCAGCCTGTCTAGGTTCTCACTGAATGGCAGCACAGCCTTTTGGTGTGTCAGCCACTCCTCCCAATTTTGTACCATCAGCAAACTTGCTGAGGGTCCACACTATCACTAATCATTGTTGAAGATGTTGAACAAGACTGGATCCAGTACCTGGGGAACACTGCAAGCTACAGACCTCCATATAGACTCTGCACCACAGATCACAAACTTCTGAGCTCTATTGTTTAGCCAGTTCTCAACCAACCTCACTGTCCATTCACCTAACCCACACTTCCGAAGTTTCCCTCTGAGGATTTTATGGGAGACAGTGTCAGAAGCCTTCCTGAAGTAGAGACAGACAACATCCACTGCTCTTCCTGCATCTGTCCATTCAGTCACACCGTCATAGAAGGCTATCATACTGGTCAAGCATGATTTTCCCTTGGTGAATCCACACTGACTACTCCTTACAACCTTCTTTTCCTCCACATGCTTAGAGCTGACCTCCAGAATGAGCTGTCCCATCACCTTGCCAGGGATTGAGGTGAGGCTGAGTGGCCTGTAGTTTCTGAGGTCCTCCTCTTGCCCTTCTTGAAGACTGGAGTGACACTGGTTTTCCTGTAGTCCTCAGACACCTCTACTGTTTTTCATGACCTTTCAAAGATGATGGAGAGTGGCTTAGAAATTGCATCAGCCCGAATTCATGAATGTATCATCAGGGCCCATGGATCTGTGGGTGTCCAATTTGTCAGAATGTTCTCTAACCCAGTTTTCATTGACCGGTGGAGAGTCTTCCTCCCTCCAGGCTTTCTCTCTTACTTCCAGGATCTGGGATTCCTGAGGCCTGGCCTTAGCAGTAAAGACTGAAGCAAAGAAGGCATTCAGTAACTCCACCTTCTCTATCACCAGAGCACCAGGTGATTCCATCACCAGGGCACCCACCTCATTCAGCAGTGGGCCCACATTTTCCCTAGTCTTCCTTTTCCTACTGATGTACTCGGAGAAGCCCTTTTTGTCTTGTTATCTTTGACATCCTTTGCCAGATTTAATTCCAAGAGGGCCTTGGCCTGCCTCTGGCAATGTTCTATATACCTCCCAAGTGTCCGGTCCTTTTTTCCACATACTGTGAACTTCTTTCTTCCACATGAGTTTTTCCAGCAGCTCCTTGCTCATCTGTGCAGGTCTCCTGCCTACTCTGCTTATATTTTTTTTTTTTTTTTTTACTCATGGGGATGGACTGATCTTGAGCTTGGAGGAAGTGGTGCTTGAATATTAACCATCTGTCTTGGGCCCCCTTACCTTCTAGAGTCCTAGCCCATGGTATTCCTCCAAGTAGGTCTTTGAAGGGGCCAAAGTTAGCTCTCTTGAAATCCAGGGTTGCAATCCTGCTTAGAGTTCTGCTTCTTCCTGACATGATCCTGAACTCTACCATCTCATAGTCATTGCATCCAAGGCTGCCACCAACCTTCACATCCCCAACCTGACCTTCTTTGCTTAGTACAGAGTCCATCAGCACACCTCTCCTTCTCTATTCCTCAGCCATCTGTGTCAAAAAGTTGTTATAAGTGCTCTGCAGGAACCTCCTGGACTGTGTGTACCTTGCTGTGTGGCCTTTCCAGCAAATATCAGTGTGATTGAAGTCCCCAGAGAGAACCAGGGCCTGTGATTGTGAGGCTACTTTCATCTGTCTATAGAAGGCCTCATCAACTTCCTGATTGGGGGCCTATAGCAAATATGCACAACAGTGTTGCCCATATTAGCCTGCCCCATAACTCTTATCCATAAACTCTCAACTTGTTGTTCATCCCCTTCTAGGCAGAGGTCAATACGTTCTAGCTGCCTTCACATAAAAAGCAGCTGCACCACCTCACCTTACTGGGCTGTCTTTTCTAAAAAGTACGTAGTCATCCATGACATCATTCCAGTTATGCATCCCACCATGATTCCATAATTCCAGTGAGGGGACAAACTGAAACACAGGAGGTTCCCTCTGAACATCAGGAGATACTTTTTCACTTGAGGTTGACTGAGAACTGCCACAGGTTCTCCAGGAAGGTTGTGGAATCTCCATCATCAGAGGTAGTAATAAACATCTAGACACAGTCCTGGGCAGCTTATTGTAGGTGGCCCTGCTTGAGCAGGACGTTGGACCAGACGACCTCCGGAAGTGCCTTCCAACCTCAAATGCATTTTGTGATTCTGGGATTTCCAGGTTAGTTTTTATCCATCTTAATAACTCACATTGGCTTATGTGGTTGGGTGTGTTCCAGAACTGGAGCACACTAAGTAACAAAAATCCATGGCTAATAATGTGGATTTGGTAGGATTGCAGCGTGGGAATAAACAGTGAGAGGTGGGAACTCCTTAAACTGCCACTATGCCAAAAAAACTCTCCAGACATCCCTTGATGTGACTAAATGACCAGACTTTCACTTTAGTATGCAAGTCCCTGAGAACTTCTCTTCATCATTCTCTTCAAAAAGGGGCTGTAAGTGTACTACTTTGTGAAACGTTTCTTAGTTCAATTTCCACTTAAAAAAAAAAAAAATCACTTGGCTAACAAAAAGCTTAATTTCTGCTTAAATGTAAAATAACTGATAAATATTCTTTCCTTTTGCTAGAAGGAATCTGAAATGTAAAAATTGTCTCTGATGA
This sequence comes from Megaceryle torquata, assembly GCA_024611175.1. Lineage (NCBI taxonomy): Eukaryota > Metazoa > Chordata > Aves > Coraciiformes > Cerylidae > Megaceryle > Megaceryle torquata. The sequence goes on along the minus strand of JANIJG010013119.1, from coordinate 5,653 downwards.
AGAATGTAGTTGAGGAAACCCCCAAATTTTGAAATTTTACCTGAGGATAAAAATGGTGAACTTCACCTTCAAGATAGCAGGGCAACTCTTTATAGACATTAACACTATATGAATTACATAAAAATAGAGATTGCACTCTACTTTTTTTTTAAGAAGAGTAACAATATAATCAAGTAGAAAAACAATGGCTAATTAGTTCCTACAATGTTTATATATTTTTGGTTTTTAAACTTCAGTTTAGACCTCTGTCTCGTGTTGGGTTAGGGTTATTAGCTATATTTGCTATTCAGCTTCCTCTCAAAGGCTGACAGTGCTGTCTTTCTGAAGTACACTACTAGAAGGCTCAGTCTTGTAGCTTGGATGTACATTTAGCTCTCTCTGGTTTTTAATACAATTTTTTTTCTGCACAGACTAGAGGACTGTGTAAGCTAGTAAATTTTTCAAAAGCAAATGAAAATAAATTGTACATATACTTGTAATTTAATGGTGACAAATACGTTTGAACAGGTGCAAGGCATCTTGCTTTAAATGGAGGCTTCTCATACTGCTTATGAGATGTAGCTGCACTGTTTGTCCATTTATTATTTTTTTGTGAAGTCAGCCCATCAAATCATCAAACATTGTGTACATCTACAGTGTGATAAATCAAGTTTAAATAAAACTACACAACCTCCAGATTTCTGTTTTTAAAAAAATCTTGATAATTTAACTATTTTCTGAGCCTTTGCCCTTTGAAAATACAAACCAGCAATTTGAGGGAAAAGGTCATGTTAAAGGATTTTGCCAAATTTGACCACCTGGGTAAAGAAATCAATTGTTATTGGATTAACGGTCACAGTGATAATAGTCTGTGTGATAGTCCTTTTTCAATGTTGTATAAGCAGTTGTTCTATGTTAATCGGGAAGATGGAAACAGAGGTGTGGAAATATGGATAGAGTGAATTGCAGAGATGCAATGAAAACAAAAGGAGGGAACTGTAAAGGAAAATAGGCCCTTAAGATGATTAGCTAAGTTAGAAGTTAGAGAAGAACAGGACATGACAGAATGATGGAAGATCAGTAGAATGCAGGCGCTGTAGAAAAATATCATAAGACCATGTGAATACTTCTCGTTGTCCACTGTGTAGCCCTTGCCATGGCTGGTTTAAAACTCAGTCCATCTGAGTGAATAATGGTTATGAATACATTTATTTTCTATTATATATATGACATGATAATAGATGGGTAGTCAACTTAGGATAAGCACTTTATTAAAGCTTAGCTACTTTTAGGTAAGGTATAGATCAAGATAAATTGAGATAAAGGAACAGCTCGAGTTTTTCTCAGAATTCTGAAGGCGAATGTCTGAAGATAAGAGACTGATGACCTGTGACATCTGAAGAGGAACTGAAGCAAGATGGCGAAGAATGACTGAAGATTAATAATGGATTGAGAACTGATAGTTTGGGGAAAAACATGAAGGACTTTTAAGAAGAATATTGATTACTTAATACTGTGTTAAAGAGTATATATATGAATTGAATAAGTTCCTTGCCACTCATTAAGGTGATGTCCCCACTTAAAGTTCTTAAATAAAGAAAACCTGGAGTAAACCACTGTATGGCAAAATCCTTTAACAGTCAGTTCAGTCGACTTCAGAATTGTCTAAATTAATCTGTCTACAACGAAAATAGTATAGAACTAAGATTTCTAAAGTTACTTGCCAGAAAAACCTATACCCTAGAAATTTTAACATACATACATATGCATACGTAGACTATAAATGGAACTGTAAGAATTCTTCAAGTCTGTGGTACCTGTGACTGATCTAAGTTACAGAATTTCAGCTTACATGTGCAGCTGTGAATGTAGAACATTATTGTCACTATTTTCTTTGCTGTGCTTCTGTATCTATAGAATAATTTCTGTCTCCTATTATTTCCACATGTTCTGAGTTCGATTGCAGTTAAGTTTGTGGTATTTATTGAGGGTTCTTAGAGATTTCCCCCTCACCCTATGCCTGGGTGTGATTTTGTTACTTCATGGCAGTTAGACACTGTTAAATCTCTTGCAGATGCTGTCTTTGAATTGTGGTCTTTTGTATACCTTCTGACTTCTGAGATTTTTTTCTCGTGTGTTCAGATGATAAAGATATGACTAGCTTTTTAGTCCCAGGGTTAGCTCAGTTGATGCTAGTCTAGAGATTTTGAAGATTGGGCTTCACTGCACAGTAGTGACAGACCCATAATCTTCACTGAATGAAGTCCTGTATAGAATATTTTAGAACCTGCACCTTTGAATCAGGTGTAGAAGTCCCTCACATTTTCCAAGACCTGTCAGGATCTCCTTGAATTTGCAGAAGAATTATTTTTACCATTTGTGCTGTTGCAAACCAGTCTTCTCAGTTAATTGTTTGTCTGAAGTAGAGCAGTATGCTTTTGAATAAGCTTTTGATAGTAAACGAAGAATTTCAGTACTATTTGGATCTTCACATCTCTGTAGAACTGGTTGATAAGGTCTATACAAAAAGCAGTGTCCTGTGTTACGTATATGTGCCTGTATACAAGTTGGATAGAGAAATGAAGAAGCTTTGCACACTGATAATTCATATAGGTTAACCTCTGAAAAATAGAGCAGCTTGATAATTTTAACTTTTCATCTGTGGAACCAGAAGACTGTGTTAAGGCATGCTAGAAGAAAAGATCCTGTTGTTGAAGTATACGTTCTAAAAATGTAGATATGGATATTAAGAATTTTTTTGTTTTTTAGAGCCCAGTTTGAACTTTTAATGAGGTAGACATACTTAGTTAAAAATGAGGTTTGAAAAGGCAAAGAGGAAAAGGACAAAGTAGATGAGAACATACATTTCTGATGGTAATGTCATAGACTTGTGTTATAATCTTGTGTTATTTATTGCTATATTGCAATTCTGTTAAGTGAATCACAGTTATTTCCACTTTCCTGTGTTAATATTCTGCATCCTAGAGTTATGTACTGGTAGACATCTGTGATGTGTTTCTATAGAAGATAGGTTATTGCTTGGAATGCTGTGTGCTACTTATTAATTGGACATGCTGAGTTTTTGGATAATGTTGCATGTTGCGCTAACATTTTGAAATAAAGTTCATGATAGTTTATCTGTGTTGTGATAGTTGGAGCTGGAACAATGCACAGAAAAATTAAAGGAAGAAAAAAGAGCCAGAGTAAAGGCCGAGGAACGGATACAGGAGGTAATGATACTTAACTGCTAACCTTAACTTTTAAAAGAGGCACCAATCAAACTATACACTTACTTAATTAGGAGTAATTATCAGTGACCTCTATTGTGGTAGCTTCCAGAGTTTCAGTTCAAAGTCACATGGATCATTTACTAGCCTAAGGGCAATGATGAAATCTGTGTTTAGTAATGTGTGTTTGTTCTCCTGATCCTATTCTAGAGCCTTGAACTCCAGGTCAAGCTACTCTTTTAAATTTGTTTCATTCATTTGGTGTATTACTTATGATCTGAGGCAATCTGGTATTTGTTTTTCTTCAGAAAGTGATTAAATCTGTTTGCAGCAGATGGATAGTTCCTTGAAGTTTCCCACCTTCTTTATCATGTCTTGCACTGAAAAACTTGCACATGTTTAATTTATCTTACTTTATTCATTTAATTTATTTCTGCAGGCAATAAAAATTCTGGGTGGTTTTCTGCATAGCACATTGGCCATAGCTGTCAGTTATTGCAATGTGCAGTTTTGCTCTATGACAGAACTAACTACTCTCCAGAGTTAAATTGTGAGGTCTATTTCCCCTCCTTCCATTGTTGCTGACCTAAAAAGGCTATTCTTTTGTATCAATAAGCAGAATTTCTTGTAATAGCGTTGAGTGTAAGCTAGTGTAAACAAATGGATTTGGTTCTTAGATGTCAACTGGAATGGTTTGAAGTGGTGGTAGCCCTTGAAACCTGAGCAACAAGTGGTAACTCACAGTACAGGGAGCAGATATCTACAAAGGACTCTGCACTCCAGAATGCTAATTGTAGTCCTCTGATGAGGCCATCCCTATCCTCCTGCAATGGGAAGCACACCAGTGGGCTGTGCTGGGTATCTGTTGTTTGAATACTTAAATGCTTTCCAGGCTAAATAACCACTGAAAGAAATCTTTCTCTGTCATGTTAGACTGCTTGGACCTAGCACCTTGTCTTAGCAGAAGGGATAAACTAAGTAGCATTTTGATGATACTGCAGTGCACTACACCAACCTATCATTTTTCATCCTTTTTTCATAAAAGATGAAAGAAGGAAGGCCTGTGGTTGCAATGATTGAATAGTTGTAATCTTATGAATGAGTATGTGAGTTAGTTTCCCTCAAACATTACACATTCCCTCTATATCCTACAGTTATCATTCAACTTTGTTGATCATTTATTTTATTAATGTTCAATGTGGAGAAAAATAGGATCATATTAAACTTTCAGTTTTGAGGTGCATTGTGCAGGAGAGGGGTACAGTAGTATGTATTCCTTCCGGTACAGAGGGGTGAATATAAGAGCATTGTTCTCCATTAAGGTTTTTTATTAGTAAAAGAAATTGTCTGGTATTAACATGTCATATAATACAAGAAAAATAATGTTAGAAAAGTTAATTTTTTTTTTCTTTGTGCTTGCTCTGCAACATTCTCTATGTACTGAATACAGTGCTGAGCCAGCAGTTTGGAGTGCCTGCAGCAATTTCAGTATTGTAGTGTAGAATTACAGCTGTGGATAAACAAACCTTCACAGAGCTCAATGTTAACAGGGTCCTGAATATTTCTGGTGCAGGAAGCTCTGTATTGGTTATATCAGTTACTTTGAGTATTTGTGAAACTGCTCTGTAGGCTTGCAAAGGTGGGGTTGAGTATTATGTTGTGTGTGGGGTTTTTTTGTGTGTGTGTTTCTTTGTTTCTTTGTTTGTGGGTCTTTTTGACAGTAATATAAATGACTTTACCTTTCCCTTTTCCTTTTTTTCTTTTTCCTTTTCCTTCCTCTCCGTAGCTGGAAACAGAAAATGCACGATTAAAGAATCTAAGTATCTCCCTGTCTGAGAGTCTTCATGCACAGTCAATAACCAACATGATTTGGGAAGATGAAGGAGTTCTAGGAAGCATTGAGAACTCTTTCCAAAAGTTTCATGCTTTTTTAGACCTTCTTAAGGATGCTGGGTAAGTTGTCATTTAAGTCTTACTGTTTCTGCTGAGATCTTTCCAAAATTATCCTCCCAGTGAAGTATGCTACCCTCTCCACACCAGATCTCTAGGACTGTGCTTGCAAAGAGCAAAGGAAGAAAGATTAACTACATGCTTACTGTTCGATCTTTTCTCAGTGGCAAAATTATAATCCAAACACTGTCCAGATGAATTTCTGTATCCCTTGGGAAAGACTGTTAAGAAGCCCATTCTAAAGAGAGAAGAAAGATCCTGTTAAAGTATGTTTCCAGGTCTTTCTTGGATCATCTGTGGCTCTTAGTATTCCCATGGTATGAAAGGCTGAAAATGCAGTTGAACTGGCTTCAGAAAGTGTTCTGTTCCCTCGGGCCTCCTTTTACTGAAGTACAGAAATCTAGATGGAAGAAGTGGTCTCTATTTCAATTCTGCATTACTTATTATTACTTGAAATATTTTAGAGTGCGTTGATTAAAGTTTGTCTTAAGGCTTTA
>JANIJG010013118.1:151493-184649 GCA_024611175.1 Megaceryle torquata | reverse complement strand
TTCGATTTTCACCACTTTTCCCAACAAACCTCCCACAATCCCCCCCTGCCCCTTTAAAAAAAACACCCCCACCCGGCCCCCCCCCCCCCCCCCCCCCCCCCCAACTCAACACCACAATCTCCTTTCTCCAGCTTGGTAGACAGAAGACGTCTTTGATCCTGCCCTTCCTCCTGTGTGCCCACATGAGGAGTACTTGCAGTTTCAAATGCAAAGCACGTGGCTAGGCTATTTCTGATGGGCAGAAGTAGAAGTCAGCTCCCGAGGGAACTCCAACATGAGCAGGGTGCCTGTAAGATGATTGGCCAGATGGACACCCTCTTGCTCTTAAGCTTTAAAGAAATGAAAGTACACCTATGAAAGTTTCACCAAGGAAAAAAAAAAAAAAAAAAAAAAGAAAAAAAAAGACAGGCAAAGAGGTTTCAGAGAAGACAGCCCCTTGAGCGATTTCCAAACATCAAAGAAAAAAGGCCTCCAGCATGTTCTCCTCATCTGATACCTTTGTTCCCCCACTCCATGCCTGCAGGTACGTTCCTAGTGATGCACAAAAGGCTCCTACAGCCCACAGACAGCTCTGTGTCCACACGCATTACCTGCCTCCCGCTCTGATTACTTCACGCTGTCACTGCAGACCAATCAAAGTTCATTTTATACAGAAAGCGGCTCTTGTGAAGCTAGGTGGGACCAAGCAGGGAGCCTTGAGTCCCAGAGAACTCCAGCAGTTCTGTATTAGATGCACCCTGCTCAGCCTGTCTGCTCCTTCATCTGTAATGCAGTTAGAATTGAGGCGAGTCCTCCTGCTCTGCCATTAGATTGTGGGGCACATACAGTTCCAGATAAACTCCTAACAAACTCCTGCTCGCTCCTGGCCCTGCCCTGCCATGCAACTCGAGGCTCCTGCTGCAGACCCACCTAAGTTAAAACTGACCCATGTTGGTTTTGACAAGAGCAGTCCCAATGCTGGCCAGGCTGAGACTTGCAATGCTGAAAGAAACAGGTTTGTGCACCTGCGAGGAACAAGCAGCCTGGGGTGGAGCTGGCCAAAGAGAAGGTGGGAGCACTTGCCTCTGCAGCCTGCAGGCTGTGAAGGCTACGTGACAGTCTCACCCCTGTGTCAAGTGTCTGGGAGGGCTTCTCTGCCTCTTCTATCTGCAGGGGCTTCCCTGGAGCTAGATGTAGTAAATGAAACACTTTTGGTTCATTGCCCCTCCTGTGGCTCCATATAGAGTTTCTAGGGAATTTCCCTCAACAGCAAATGACACGAAAATGAAAAGTCACAAGAATACCCCAGGAACAGCAATTATTTCCACCCTGGAAACCTAAGCGTCTGATCCAACCTTCTTTGAACTCAGTGGCACTTTTGTGTTTGTAGTGAATGGTGTCCTTACCAACTCTGTGCTGCTAAGGTTGGGTGAGAAAAGCTAGAAAAGGGAGCTGACTCTTGGATTTGGGTGTAAATCCAGGTCTGTAAGCATATTCTGCCTGGTAGATAAATGCTGCCTTGCAGACATATGCTGAAAAGCCACCAAAACACCTATGCCAAGCTTTAAGTAAAGGCACTAAACTCGACACCTGCTCCCCATAGTTTCATGCCATTTTGAGCCCTAGACATCAGCAGCCCCATGCTGCTGGAGGCTGGTCCTTCTGCCCCACCAGTGTCTCACAGCTCCCATCCCTGTTGCAGGCAGTAAGAGAGAGTCCACCACCCCATGGCAACTGAACTTTCTTGCTCAGTAACCCGCCTTTTGCTATGGAGTGCTGAGAAGTTACATTCCCCATGTAACACAAGACTTTAATTATTTTACAAAAGCACCAAATTCCCTGTCAGCTGTAGGCTGTCAGAAGGAAATAAGAAAATCAATGAATTCAGAAGACTGTAAAGAGAAGGGGGGTGGACTGGGACAGACAAAAATCCACTGAAATTAACCCTCCTTTGATTCATCTGCACTGAAGAAGTTACAGTACTACAGTAAGAAGGATTTTAATTTCTAGTCAAAACTAGAAATTAAAAGACAGAACTTGGCCTGTGGAGTACAACACAGCCCTTTCTTTCCTTTCCAAGCAGGTGGGGGGCTGGGATATATTTTTTTTCAGTGGTGTTGACACTATAAACTGTACAATTTCTTCCCGACCGGAATGCTTTTTGCAATTAACTTAAGTTATAGTGTAGCTCAACGCAGACAAAGTTGGATGTTTTGAAATGCCACCCATTCCTGAGCCACATTGAAATGGAGGGATGACTGTGTTCAGATGTAGACCTCCCTGTGAAGCCTGTGGCCAGAGAAATCTCTGTGCTGCTAAAGCTCTCAAGTCACAGAAGTCAGGCAAAGCAAATCTACTCCATTACTAGAAGGTTTCAGTATTGCTGGACTTATCTCGATTGGCCAGATTTCTCAAAAGCTAAAGGGTGTTTCACACCTCTAGAATACAAGAGAATTTCTTCATAATTGAAAAATGCAGAGAGAGAACTACGCCAGAGAGGTGAAAAGGAGAAACTGCCAAGAAAAGGTGAATGAATGGCATTATTACTTTACGTAGCATTAACAGGTGACAATGGCATTTTATGACAACATTCAAGCTAACATTTGTCAGTGTTAAAATCTGAATTCCACATTACACCAGATGCTCTCTGAGTAGTATCTTCATACCAAACTCTCAGAATAAGTCTAATTAAAGCAGGCAAGCATTACTGGCTCTGTTGCAGAAGTGGTGATTCACAACAGAAAACAGCAGAGGTGTAGGTTACACTTTATCAACTCTAGACCCCAGTAGTTCCTGCCAGGCCACTACTCTTCTTTACCCAGCAGCCATACAATTAAGACCCTGAAATCCCAGGGCAACATGCTTCTGTTTGCAGAGATCATAGTTAGACAGGAGTGATCTGCTGTGTCCACCTTGCCAGGTTCTTCAGCCCACGCACAGGACCCAAGTGGTGTAGTTAACGCTATTTTTACAGCTAGAGAGGCTCAATGCTAGCGCAAGGATCCCTGCAGAGAGCTCTGCTGCACGGTGTACACATGTCTTGAGTCAGCTATCATTAGCTGGTATTAATCCTGACAGAGCACCCTGAACACGGCATCTTTAAAAGGGCTTAAGTGGGAGTAAGGCACTAGTTAACTTATAAATTAAAGTGTGAATTAAATTATCCACTGAAGAAAGCAAAGGGCAATTTAAATTTCAGCTCATTATGAAGTCAAAGCAAGTAAGCCAATTTACACCAGCTAAGAATTTGGCCTGTTTTTTCCCGACCATAATTTTAAACCTGTTTTGTTGCAGGAGAAGCTGCAAGATGTTAAGTTATCCTGCTGCATGTCACTGGAGACTCACGGCAAACGTTCTGTGTATTACTTTCAATAGACCAACTTAGACCATTTGCAATCCACTATATGTGTTTCAGAGTTTATGGGAAAATACTGGGGGGCAGGGGGACATCAGCAACCAGCGTTCTGTTCTGTAGGATCCTTTGAATTTCCAGTTAAAAACATTTACTAATATATCATTATTATGATCTTTTTGTTTGATTCCTTGCTGCAATCATTTTAAACAAGTTTACACGTTTCTAACACTGGAGACAGAACCCAAAGCAGTAAAGTACTTCAAACTAAGGAAAACTGAGCATAAATTGTTGATCAACAGAGTCACAGACATTAGCAAAACCATTTAGCACAGACAGAAGAATATCCAAATCCCGTAGAGATTTTGTGCAAAACTGTAGCCTTACCACAACTGAAAAAGGTGTCCCACCCTTGTTATTGAACATCATAAACTCCCGAGTATAAATCTCATGGGGGTCAAAATCAGTATTTATTTCTGGCTGTACACAATATACCTATTTGCCTCGATAAGACCTGTAAGCAATTTTCTGCTAGCTGGAGGCCGTCGCTCCTCAGCTTGCAGGTCCCTTATCTGGGATTTCTCGGGGCCACGTCTGCAGCTGTAAGCCAAGGAGTGCCTGGAAGCATTCCCGGGCACCGATGCCAACTGGCAGGAAGCAGCCTGCATCCACACTAGTACCGGCCTCTGCGTTCAGCGCAGGGCGGCTGCGGACTGGCGGCCAGCAGAGATCAGCCTCCGCGCTCTCCTGGCTATCAAATCACCCCTACGAGGTTTGAGGAGAGCAGTAGCTGGAAAGGGGCAATTTTTTTCCTAGGAAATAGTCTCCTAGTGTCCTGAAGGAGACAGACATGTGCTAGCTGGCACACTGCACTTAGGAGCATGGGGGCAGCCATGAGTCTTGGCCCTTCTTTCCATAAGGGTGATCAAGGGGAACCCCCAGCAAGTCCTGCACCGTGCCACCACACAGAAGGGCCCTCCTTTCCCAAGGAAAGCACAGCCTGGGAACACAAGGTGTTCTTCCCTTTTCTCCTACCTATCAGCTGTAAAGCAAAGATGTGCTGGAATACACATGCCTTTGTGGTATGTGCAGCCCTGAAGATGCAGGGAAAGGAGCACTCCTGGGCAGTCACAGAGCCACTGCAGTTTCTTCTACAGGGCAGATAACTCCTGCAGCAGCCCTGCACGCAGAGGGTACCAAAGGGATTTTTAAAACGAGTTCCTCAGCCCTCCCCGTATCCTAGCAACCCTCTCTGAGGTGAGAGATGTGATGTTTTGGCCACCTGTTGTATAGGAAGCCCGAGGCAAGTTACATATTGCTTTCTTCCCAGCTTGCCCCACTAGCAGGAAGCTACATCAATTAAGGAGCGTGCCACAATCGGCACAGCCCCGTCTCCCCCGCTCAGGCCGGGTGTCATCAGGCGTTCGCATCTCTGAACAGTGAGCTCAGCAGCGGCTCGTGCGCTGTGAGCGTGGTCCCAGGAAAGGTCTTGCTGACACAGGCCAAGGGCTTTGCGATCAAGGCCATAAAAAGGGGTTGGCCTTAATCCTGTCTGCAAAAATGCTTTCTGTGCAGTCACACAGCATTGAAGGAGCTTGGGCCCTGAGTGGACATTTAAATAAGATTTCCAAAAACACCGCAGGTCCAAAATGTGCGAAGTGAACAAAATGGGAAGAAAAAAATTTTACTCCTCCCATTCCCATCCCTTCAACCCAATCAAGCTGCAACATAATCATACCAAATGAGCAGTCCTTGTTAAAAAACTCCAAGAAACTCATTGAAAAGCAACCTTTTTCATAAGAGGTATCATTCTTTTCCTCCCTGCTCTAAAGCACTCCTTAGCATTTTCTATTTCGGGGGGGGGGGGGTAGGACGGGATGGACGAGAAGAAAATGAAAATGTTATAGAAATGATCATAGAACTTTAAAACCTTGTTTTCTAAACCAATTAAATTTCACCAAATCCTAGAAAAATAACACTTATTACAAAAATGTGTAGGATAAATTCTTTCCCTATGACTCTCCTGCCCATCAAATTAGATTTGCTTTCTTTAGCTATCACTGACCAAATCCTTTCAGCTACAATAAGCATCTGTCACTTGAACCTCAGTTACATTAATTTATCTGCATTCCTGCAAAACAGCAGATCAGAAACTACATATTTTGCTGCTTTTTCGTGTTACTGAACTAATCACTGCTAAGTCCACCTTATTCTGATATATGAAAGGAATCCAGTGGCTGTGTGGGGACTCATAGGGGAGCTTCTGTCTCCAAGGACAGCAGGGGAGATGAGGTTATCACTGCTCCAGCAAAAATACATCATTTGCTGGAGATCTCTCTTATTCATCTTCACTCTGAGAAAAATATGGGATACTTCATAAGTGGCTTTGGCACTTGTGAGTTATCCCTCTTTCCCCACTCATGAAGATAAATGCTGTAATGAAAGGCAGCCATCAGGTATTCTCTCTATTTGGAGTACTCAAAGTGTGAACAATGATTATGCCCTTTTATTGGGTAAGTTAAGGTTGACTGCCTAGCTACCTGAGGAAGACAGGAGCGATTTGCACTAGCGCACAGGCACTGAGCAGAAGGAGGTGCCAGATCTTCTCCCTCAGCACTGCTTTTTCTGCTAATCTCAGGCTGTATAATACCTTCAGTATGTCAAACTTTCTTTTCTACTTTAAGGACACTTGGCAGCTGAATCTGCAACCTCAGATGAGTCCAGCTGAGATGGCAGCAGCCAATTCATTAGTTTGGTGTCTGTTTGGTTTTGACACTTCTGTGGAACAATTAACTAAGTTTTTACAAGTAAGAAAATGATTTTTATAGGTAAGAGTTTTTACAAGTGTCACGTGAATTTTAGGACGTGGCTCCGGCCTGCACTACACAAAGAAAACTCCTTTTCAGGTTGACAGACATGAGTGAGAACAGGATAACGTTTTGTGTGAGATAAAACTTACTGCCTCCATAGCTGTTGTGTTTTTTTATAGTGTAAGGGAGGAAATTCAAGCATTTAAAGTTACATTTAAATAGGAAAACACAATAGACATAGCTGGCAATACAAACACAGCTGTTAATAACACACTGAAAATAATGCAATTGTACTGCACAGGAGGATGAATACCTGTCTCTGCCTAAGTCTGAGGATAATCTGCAGGTGACAGCAGCTTTCTCATTTATTTACAATAGGGAGTAGTGTTTGGATTTGTATATTGGGTAGTACTGGGCAGAAATACCCTCAGGATCCCATCATCCAGACATTGCACAAATAAGAAAACTTCCAAACTTTTGTGAACAAGGCATAAGCCCTAGACAGAGAGTTCTTCACGTGCAAGGCAGGAATTATGCTTATATTTTACTCAAGTGGAAGAGATGCACCATTCAAAAGCAATCTCTTGAAATTTGCAGTGGACTAGAAGCTTGAAGGATGCAAGTTCATAGGGGCTGATTCATCTTATATTTAATAACAAACCACTGGTTATTTCTGATGTAAACACAGAGCACTTGGTAGATACAGGACAGGTTCAGACACAGCTGATCTATGGCAGCCGTGCAACATCACCTACTCCCACATCCCCTAGCTATTTTTATGAATCTACTAATGCTAAGGATATGTTAGGAAAATAAGTATTAATATGCTCCGGGGAGATCATTTGCAACAAGAAGCAGGTTGTGGGTTAAAATAGTCAGGTGCATCTTAACCAATATACAAAATGGTAAAAGAACAGCTGCTGAAGAGATTCAGGAGGCCCTGGCACATGCTATCTAGAAAATATTAAGAGTATTTTGAAGCATGTGCTGGTTTATATTCAGCACCCAGAAGCTATTTTAAGTGCTCAGTGGAGACAAGTCAGTGTTATTAGGACACTTTTCTTCCAAGAGACAACAATACATTTTGAGCCAAATAATCCCATCAGAGGGCTTTGTAGACACCTAAATCAGATCAAGTGGTTGTGATGATCGCATGTTAGGAAAGATTCAGAGCCTGAGCTAAAGCAGGTTTTCTTAGGACACCTGAAAAGAAACTCAAGCTACTTGCTGGGTAGTTTTGGTGCTGTGCATATCACCTAAAAGACCTTCCAGAGAGAATTTCTGGAGTCAGACGAACCAGCGCAGGGCTGCCTGTTCAAGAAGAAAATATTGAGCCAGAGCCTACAAGGTAAGGTTTTTTCATTTTACTGAGCAAAGCCAGGCCTAAGCAAGCACTGAAAATATCTCTCTCACTCGCAGAACCCATCCTGGCAGAAGAGGAGCAGTCTCAGACTCAAGAAGAAAGGGTTCTGGTCCTTCTCTGGCCTTGGCCTCATGTTACGTCTCTCTCTCAGTTTCATGCAGCCTGATGTCTTTTACAAAGCATTTTGAGACCCACAGGCAAGAAAAGGTATATGAAGAAACGGATAATACTCCTATTACCCCATGCTATAGCTCTGTATTACATGAAGGCATAGACAGTCACAATAAACACCCTAAATCAGAGACATGAGAGGAGGAAATTGGATTATGATAGTGATAGAGAGTCAGCTAGGAGATGGCAGGGATTTCAAGACCTTGGGAAGCACTCTGCTATCACCATGACAGTTTCAGTAAGATAGTTGATAAAACCATGACCAGAAGACAGAACCTAATCAGAAAGAGTCAGCCAAAACTGGTTTATTTTGTAAATTATTTCAAGCCTCCTTTTCCCTCATGTTTATGAAAGCTTAGCTGTATGGATGGCCCAGTGAGGCTTGAACTAGGAACTGCAAGCACTTGTGTGCTGCTCTGAGCACTGCAACACAGAAAAAGCAGAGAGTGAAGGGTGCCTAGGTAGATTTCAGAAAGCTCCCACCTCTCCATACTCAGGTTCCAACTCCATATCCAGCTCAGGTCAGTGATTTGCAGTCAGCATTTAGCTACTAGCAGAAATAAGGCCATCTCACAACAAGCAAAGCTTAGGGTAGAAATGATCATAGCCGATGAGAAACCAGATATAAACAAAATACTTCCAGTGAACTCCCCCTAAAAAGAGTTTTCCACTGCCTGCACTTTATTAAGTTACAGCCCAGTGATATTTAGCCAATTTTTAATCTCCCAAACCAAATTTTTCATCTCCCAAATCTGACTGTAGATCCTCAGCTGGGAGAAATTAAATGCTGATTGACCCCACATCACAAGCCAGCCCTGAATTTACAGATCAACACAAAACCATGGATGGACTTGGCTTAAATTTTTCTCTCAAGAAAATAAGCCCTTTGGCTCACTACATATAATATAGTATTTTTAGCTTAGAAAAGGGAGCTCTAAAATTAAATACACCAAAGATACAGTCTCCCCCTCCTATTCTCTTCCTCTCCCCTCAGTGCAGCAGCAATGGTGACAGAGACAGCAGCAAAAGCAGAGGCAGAAGGGATGCTAAAATGCAGCTAACTTGGAAGAAGATCCCCAACACCTGAAGCAACGCACGTACAATAACCAAGGATCACAAGGAAATCAACATGCTCATGGTCCTGAAATGAAGAAAAAAATTCATCTACTCTTTCAACAACCATTTTTGTTTCGAGTATGCTCCTGGCACAAATTCCATACAGAGCCTTTGATCAGTACTGATAAAAGTGCAGTTGTGAACCAAGAAAGGAATGAAATGAGGTACCAATAAACCTCTCAAACAATGTACAACTGCCTGTTTCTCCTGGTACCTCTGTTATTTGCAGATTGCAAGTGACTTAGGGCACTGGGGTAAATATTCAACAAGATCATTTTTTTCTTGCAACTAATCTGTCACATTTGTGAGTTTCACTTTACCTGTTAAGTTCTTCAAGCCAAGTTCCCTGAGTCCAAAGTTGCCATCCTTTCTGTAGTTAAGAAATATTGCCAAAGCGTATCGCTCCTCATAGAGTTTGGTCCCACGAACGATGCGCAGGTTCTCCAATGGCAGGTATTCAAACTGATTCAAAGCCACCAAAACGTAGCCGGTGACCTCTCGGATAGACTGAAAGACAAAAATTAAACAAACACATAGAAATGGTCCATTTTAACTTGTTTTGATTTTTTCGTACAGTGGATGCTTTAGTATGAGATGCTGGTACCCTAGAGAAAACAAAACAAAAACCAAAAACAAACAAAAAAACCCCCACCCCCAAAACCTGTCAACTTACTGATTCTATCCATGTTTCTGTTTCAATTTAAAGGAGTTTATTAGAGATACTGGTTGGAAAACTAGAAAATAAAGAGGTAGACATTTTTTCAGTTTTATTAAACTTGAGCAAAATTTAACAGTAAGAATTCAAAATGCACAAAAGGATTACTTCGCACAACTCAAAGCAGAGAGCAGGTCAAAGGCCTTTGCAGGACATGAGCAGAATCTATGGGGGCAGTTCCACAGTTCAGATAAGATTGTCTGTCTGTGAGTAACTCTTTGGTGTACAGAGCATTTCAAGACTGTATGCCTGGGTTGTAAAGTGAAACACCCCAAACCCCAATGCCTAGAAACAGTTTTTCAAAGTCCAAAAGATTAGTGGAACCAAGACGTTCTTAGAAAGAAAAAAAATATTTAGAAATCAAAGTTCATTCTAAGGAATTGAAATAAATGGCCTAGAAACCTGCAAATGCCTTTGAAAAGTGTCATTTCAACACTCACGTGGAGCCTCACCACTCTCAGCAGGACTTCACACAGGCTGAAGGATGCTCCTGCCCAGAGCTGCTCCCAGAAACAGGATCTTGATGTTGGAAAGGGGCTCTCAAATACACTTTTCACTTTTCAAATCTCACCTAATTCCATGCCTGCAACAGCCTGCAACCACTGTATACCCATATATTTATGTGACTATATATATTTAATGGACAGAAATTGATATAACTACTTGTGTGCTTAAGTGGATGCACGTGCTTTTTTCTTCCCTCTGGCAAAGTCAATACCTTTAAACAATACGCAGAAAGAAAAATTCTGCTTCCAGTAATGTGCACAGACTACAACTAACATGATGGGGACTCCAGTCAATAGCGTAATAAAAACAAGCAGGCAAACAATAGCAGGCATCCAATTCCATGTGTCATGCAGGTATCATTAATAACAAAGGGCAACGTGGCTTTGCAGCACGAAGGATGGGCTATGGCTTTGCTGGTTCACAGCTGTTGCCATGATTTCGTATGTAATTGTGCAAGAGCCTTTTAATTAGGTTTATAAAAGTTGGTAAGATTATTAACAAGCATGGCAGTATACATACAGATTTATATGCCACAAACTCCAGGCACTAGCTGTCCTTCTGAAGTCAAACATCTGTATTCAGCTTCAATTTCTCCACTCATATTCTAGGGATACTGTAATTGCTCTAATTAATTTAAAGTCACGTTTAGCTTGGAATTAAGTTGAAATAAAATGAAAAGCAGTTCCAAAACTGCATCCAACCAAGTCTTCCCTGACTTTTTTTTTTTTTTTTTTCACTTGCAACCACATTTTTTATTTTTCGGGCATGAAAAATAAAATTATTTTTATTTTTTATTCAATGCTGTAAAGCAAGTCCATATTAAGTGGCCTTAATTTAGCATGGCACTGAATTTACACACGCTCACCAACAACTCTTAATTCCAAAATTAAAAATAAAATAAATTTTAAAAAAAGAGGAGAAAATAAAAAGTTTTGTTGTTGCTAACTGAACTGCCACCCGTAACCCTGAAGGCCTCAGTACTTTGTTTGGTTTATCTCATTGAAATAACAAATTATGGTAAGTACTTTGAAAAGCCAGAGAGTCCTTTCCAGTCCCATGGCTTCCATAAGTATTGCAACACCTATTTTTTTTCTAGGGAAACTGCCATGTTAATCCTTGCAAAACAAAATGTTTTCTTATTTATTAGAACACAGTAACTTGACTGACCAAAGCTAGTGAACTGTTACAGTAATTAGGTTTGGGTTTGTTTTTTTTTTTTAATTCAAATTTGAATGAAAAAGGGTGGGCAGTAACACAATTTGAAGGATGGTGTGTTTTCTGACTGGCCCAGCTTGAAAAAAATCTGTCCTGGGAGTGTAGCAGGCAGCTCAGGTTTCAGCTACTCCCAGCCAACGCTGTTGCTTTGCCAGTCACTGCTAGTTTTGACATGATTCTTACTGAAAATGGACACCTGCCCACTTGGAGCTCACCCCAAGCCCTGCTGGAGTCACTGCAAAGATGCCTGTTGTCTTCCATGCATGCAGACTCACAAATCCTCACACCAGACAGGATCAGCCAGCCTGACCTCCTTCTCTGCAGCTCATGCCAAGGTTAGGCATAATTTGAACCTCTCATCCTTTGTATACAAGGCTGAAAACTTTCCTGTTCATGTATCCTGAACTGAAGGATAAGCTCAGGTATCCTACTGCTCTATTTGAGCTGCTTTTGCTTCAATGCTAATCTGTGTCTCACCAAGAAGGCAGAGTGACTCACAGCAGTGGCAGTTTGCGTTTCACCTCCTAGTTTGATCTAGGGGTTGGAGGTCCTTGCAAAAATACATTTCTCCTTAGTCTGTCCCTCGGGAAAGAAACAAAAGGAGACAAGGATGCAAATAACTGCATTTTGTTCCATAACCCACAACTGGAATGGAAAGAGGCAGATGAATCACCAACAGACTTAAAGCTAAAAGTTTCTGAAAAAGCCAAAAGTTTCTCAGTTCTGGCAACCTCCAATTGTCCGCTGATTTTGCAGAACTCCCCCCAACTTCTTTACAGCATTATTTTGACTGGGAATTCCTGGACAGCATGATCTTGCCTTTCCTTGTCACCTTTCCAGCTCCTGATATATAACCTGTTCTGTGAAGAAGCTATCAACCAAGGCAACGACAGTCTCAGGCTCCTGTAATGCTCCTGGCTGCTCTGGTAAATGCATTTTGTCTCCCAAAATTTGTTTGGGTACAGCAGCGGGAACAAGAGTAGAGATATGAACGAGGAAAAGGCTAAAACTCACAGACTCCCTGTCACCAAGGGGTCACTCTTTATCAAGCCCTCTGAGCAGACACATAGATGTTCAAAAGCAAATAAGGAAACATCTCTGAGCATTCAAGAGCCAAAGGTGTCCGCTCCTCTGACTGGGCTGTTGGGTATAAGATTCTGAAATAAGGAAGGGTATGGTTCTAGCAGGAAACAAAAGGGGGAGGGGGAACTATTAATCCTTGACAAATCTCAAGCCTTTAACCTACTTTAAAACCACACCAAGCCATAGAATTCAAGTCTGATATATTTATCAGAGAAAGGTCTTAATCTATATTTTTGCACAGGAGATGAGTGCTTGTGCTCCACAGCTTGCTGTCCCTAAGGCCCAGTGCTGTCCTGCACCCCAAAACCAGGTACAGTAGCCTATAAACCAGTCTCCCAACAGCCTCTATGATCCCCAACATAGCCTTTTTTTTTTTTTTTTTTTTTTTGTTTTAACCATTGTGCCTCAGGGGGTTGCTGGAACATGGTAGCCCATGCACCTCAGGGGGCTGCTACAAAATGGCAGCCGCCATGCCTTGGGGGGCTGCTGCAACATGGCAGCCTCGCTCCCCTCAGGGTGCTGGGGCAGCTGCTTCGGAGGAGGCAGGTAGATGTGCACAGGGCAAAGAGGAACAGGGTACCAAAATGACACTAAAACCCAAAGGGTTATTTTCAAAGGTTCTTTCTCAGGTGATGAGCTGTACAAATGAGCTCTAGACAACCCCTTCCCTTAATTACAACTAGTATTAGCTGGGCAAAGGTGAGGCGTTTTAAGCTCCCAACAGCAAAGACAGAATTATCCTGTCAGCTGGGAGTAAAAAGGCAAGATTGTTCCTTGCCATCTTAAATCGTCCTTTAGCTCGAGTCAAACGAATCCGAGTGAAATGGAGCAAAATAACAGTGCAAACTTCATCGTTCTGCCCAGAACAACAGATCAATGAACGATTAGAGAAGCTGATGTTTCTCATAAACACTACCAAGTCTTCTTAACATCTATCGGGGAAGGTCAGACAGTGGATAAAGCACTGAAAAGAGCTATATTATGGCGGTTTATTTCAGCTGCAGACACCTTATTTATCCAGTCACTGAACCTGAGCCGGTAAAACCCTTGCTGCCTCAATCTGACTGTCCTCTGACATGGGAGTCAGAGCAACACCAGCCTGGTGCAGGGGTCAGCTTCTGCTTGTGGGACCCTAGACAATTAATTACCATTTAAGTTCATTTTCCCCTTTTCCATAAAAGTTAAGTATATTTCCAGTCTGCTTTGATCTCACTTTGGAAGTACCAATAAACACAAGTGCAGGAGAAGAGGATTGCCTGAAGAATGAGTGTGCTTAAATCACAGACATTACAAACACTAACATAAAGAATATATATTCAGTATATTCACTTAAGAGACAAAAATATACATAGGGAAGAAGCCAAGTGGACATTTTTTGGCCCATCTGTGCAAACAGAGTAATTTATATTTTCAGGGGGTATTCATTTCCCGAGGCAGCAGAGAGGGTCCTTTCATGGCTCAGCTGCCAGCAGATAACAGACATCTCCTGACTCTGATCCAAGGAGGTAGGCTGACCCTCCAACGTGAACTGTGAGCTTTGTCAAATTATGTTAAATCTTAAGAAAGTCAGATTTCTAAGCAATACAAAAGCAAAAATGTTTCCTAAGCGCATTGTGCTTTTTTCCACCTTAACAAAGGTTAACGTGCCACAGAAGTCACAATGAAAATAACAAATTTTTGCAGCCACCACCATGTCATCTCCCTCAGAAGCTGCTCACATCTCAAGTTTGACTTGAGGTGTGTTTATGAGTGTGCTGGTAACATAAAACACCATCAATTAATGTTCATTATTTGTTCATACATGCAATGCAATGTATCTTTCATTTGTCGTAGTAAAAAAAAAATAGTGTTTAATGAAATAATCACGAAGGTGCCTTTAAGCAGCTCTAGTCCTCGCGATGCTAACTTGAAGGAAAATGCTAATATCCAAATTGTGAAAATAGCCTATTACAATTTATAGAGCTCAGTTAGCTCTTCCATGCATTGCTCACGGATGGGGATGAATTTTTAAAGACATAGTAAAATGGGATTTTCAAAGGAGTTCAGGAGACATATTTACAGGATTCAAGCACGTAAAGTTCTTACCAGCTTCTCTCAAAGCCCCATCCATAACCATGAGAAATATGCAGTACATACCGACATTTCTCATGTCTGAGAGGACACTCCATTTAGAGACGTCAAAGCTAACGTGGAGCACGCACATAAGGAATTTTGTTCCACAGCAAGCTTGAATCTTGTCTCCTTCCACACTGCACATCCTTCAATTACATCACCATTTGCGAAATTGTGACGTTAAGCCCTTCTGAGCACCAGCAGTTTTTCAGTTACACTGTACACGAGCCTCAATAAAAATCCCTCAAGTTTGAGCACACTGATCAGCATCAGAACATAGATTATGAAAAAACATTTTTCTGGTGCCTGATCTAGAAGCAAGCAGTGTATCATAACTAGAGTTGCCTTGGAAGCTGGAGAGAATTTATTGTCCAAAACACTGACGATGCAGTTTAGATTCTAATTTTTTACCAAAACAAAGAGGAATTCCTGGTAGTCTTTCAGTTTGCTTTAAGATGTATTAACATCAAAGGAAGCACTTAGATATGAAATGAAGACCTGTATCTGAGGAGCCTTGCACTGCTGCATGGCTGCAGAATCGAACTGTGATTTGGTTAAGACAGCTGGTAGAAACTTTAAATCACAGTCTTGTCCTCACAGACATCTATCCGTCTTTGGTAATATGCTTACAAAATATTAATAACATCCTAGGCAGCAGATCAATGGATTAAACATAGCATTTGCTTTCTTTAAATTTAAAGTAGCAAGCCAGAGGCATATTTTATTAAAGCTTTTGGAAATTTTTAAGTGAAGATTTTGCTACATAATTTATAGAAACCACAATGGGAGTGGCACAACTAAAGCTTTGTTTTCTGAATGGTTGGCCCTTACATTTTGTTTTTCCAAGAGCAAGACTCTTCATACATTAAAATAAAAGAATTAGCTGTGCAGTTATTTATTTACTGAGTTTGATGTAGGAATCACATTGTTGCAATACATGAGGCAAGTTAGGCTGAGTCTGAGCTAATACACATTACAGAAGGGTCTAGGGGCTTGAAGGCAAAACAATTGCCAGTCTAGAATCCATTAAACTGCAGATCAATACCTAAACCTGGCGTTTGGAAAGGAAGCCCCACAAGTAACAAGTGATAATGATGGACAAAACCACAGGGGGCTTTGAAACGTGTATCTTGACTCATCTTACAAAGTACTGCTGGGAAAACAATGTGGGACATAAAAAAATAAATAATAAAATAATGTGGGAATAGGAACCATACCTAGAAATAACAGGTAAATAACAGCAGCAAACCCCACCCCTTTTGCTGTTAAATTTTGAAATACAGTTTTTAAAGATGCATCCAAGTGTTCTGCCTGTTGACTGAGTTAGACTTAAGCTGTCAGCTTTCCCCATGTGTCTGTGCCTGCTTTTCAGTTAAAATATCATCTGAACAGAGAAAGCGATCAAACTTACATCAATATCTGAGAGTCTTCCCCATGTTTTCTGTTGAAAATATAACTCCTCTGTTTCTGTATCTGCTTAAGAAGTGTCTAATTTTCAGGTACACAGGCTGCCTGAGAGCACACAATAAACCCCAAGCTGTTTATGTTGAGCAACGTTATGACCTAGATGAAGTCTCCACTCTGTAACAACCCAGTCTTTACATATAACCCCTTTGTGTCCTGAGGAAAGCTATGGATGACTACATATTTAGCAAGTCAATAAGAATTTTGACATTGTATCTGTAATACCTGATTTGCCTTCAACATATTTACAGAGTGGTTTCCAGAAGAGTTTATGTATCATCTCCCAAGGGAAAACTTAGACATAAATTAGATCGGAAAGACTAAAATGAGAGCATTACAGTGTTACAAAACACTTTACCATTTGGGCTGTTTAGTAGTAGCTACATTTCACAGAAACTCAAAGCCCATCAGCTTATAGCTGCCCAGTTACAGAATTTCATACTGGAGAGATCAATGACTTTTGCACTCTCTGCTTTTGGGAGCTTCCATCAAGTAAATCACAGCTTCTTTCCAGGCAACATAAAATTTCCCAAACTGCTACTTCATAAACCTAGTAATATCAACACCCTGGAAGGGTTTTAGGAAAGTAATAACCATGAGAAAACACATCCCTTTCTATCAGTTTCCCTCAGCCAGCCATAGCCTATGAGAAGCTATGAGCATATTCCAGGGTCTCAGGATGCTTTCACCAGGGCAGAAAAGCGAGGGCTGTCGTAGGAAACCGGTGCCTGAAACTTCATTGGGATGCCTGCACCCACTATCAGCTTTGACTTTTTTTTTTTTTTTTTGTAGTTAGACAGCATAGTCCTGGGAGCAGAGATGCTCTCCTAACAACACAAGGAGCCCCGACCCCAGGTGTTACCTTTACGGTCACATTTACACAAAGTGCTGACTGCACTGCCACAGGCATCCTGAGATGTCAGTGGACTGAACAAAGTTGGTGTACTGATTTTGGTGAAACAAGACATCATCTACAAAAGAAGAAAAAGGCTCCTACGGTTCCTCTTGGCTCCTATTTGTGAGACTAAATCCCCATGACATTTTTGCTCATGTCTAAGCTGGACTAAATCTTGGAAGGCTGCCTCCCTGGTCTTCCAGATAATGAAACTAGTTGGAGAATGCCAGGAAGCCCATCCATCCACACCCAACTCTCCTTCCCATGGAAATAAAATGGAAGAGGAGAAGGAGGAGCAAGTCTGGTGATCACAGTCTCCCACAGCTCAGAACTACTCCCTGCTTCTCCTGCTTACACGCAGACCGAGACAGCAAATGGACGTAGTTTTACAGAGAGAATGAAAAGGAGGGGTGAAAAAGGACATCTTTCCCCACAGTGGCTATGAAAGGCCAAATGTCTGATGAGAAGTCAAATGGAAGAATACACGGGACAACTGCAGTGCAGGCTGTAACACGGTGCCCAGAATTACACACCGCTATACACAGGGTGCCTGCAAATATCCTAGGAATGTTCTGTGGACATTTCACAGCAGAAGGATGTTTTATTTGTTCATTTAACACACAATGAGTGACAGGCATCAAGAAACAGACATTGTGCATCAGACTTTTGCCCTAGTAGGCCAGGTTGGTGGGTATTAATTACAGGAAAGTCTGTAGCTTGACAGAAAAATTAAATGTGTTTGTTAGCATTTCTCCACCATCTACTATGGAAGCAATGGGAGCCCCTGGCTGGCAGGATTCCCACTCCTTGGAGCAATGCAAAATGAATTAAACATTCCAGAGATCTCGTACAGAGGTGGAGCTGAACAACTGAACTTTTGTACCTTTCTATTCAAACTGCAGATGAGGGTGTCAGGCCACTCCTGAAAGCAAAAGGCTGTTTCTATTTCTGGATGCAGGGACTGACTACATATAGTGAAAATGTATTAACCTTGCCAAATTTCAGCTAAACATTCTCAGTCTGGGCTTTTGGGTTTGGTTTTTGTTTTGTTTTGGGTTTTTTTTCAAGAAGCAAATAGCTAGCTCTCCAATACAAAGAAGCAGTTAGCTTATTTTGGGAGAGCTCTGCTTTCCTTTCCCAAGAAAATACTCCCTTAAAAACGTACTTTCAGTTTGCTTCATATGTGCAACAAGCCAGTCTTTAATGAGTATTTTAAATGCATTCCCTTGGAGGAACTGCCTTTATTGGCACTCCAGGACATTTCTGCATGCAAATTAGTAAATATCGGAGGATGCATTGACTGCCTGGTTTCATTGAAGAGGAGAATCTTCATCCAAATATTGGATTTTAGCAACTCTTATTTCTATCTGAGCACATACAAATAGATCATCTGAGCTCAACATCACACCTACCTACAGAAACTATTTCAGCTTTTGTAAGGCTCATCTCTTTAAGAATAGAAACCCTGGAGAGGTTCATTAATCGCTGGCTTTTGATTAGGTTTCTTTCCATTAAAATAAAAATGAAGAGGCTTCTTGTTTTTAAAGCTGTGATTTTGTTTTGTTTATCTGGAAGCTGGAGAATGACTCTGTCATTCAGGATTTAATACATTGTTAAAGTCTACTTCAAGGACAGAACTGTAACTGATAAGATGTGAACCATTAGTAAATGCACCTGATCTTCAAATTTGGAGGTATTCTTTAGAAAAGACATGCAAACTCCAGATTTTTAGTTTGGTGGCACCTACAGGGTGCCACCAACCAGGAAAACAACTTCTCATTTGCAGTGACTGAACTAACCATAAGATTTTTTCTCTGCATTAGTTCTACTATTCTTCTCCAAGTGAGCACGTGAAAAACTTCTCCCAGTCATTACATTTTTGTGTCATTCCTGAACTGAGACACACAATCTTAGATAAGATGGGAGCTTTTTAAAATCATTTTCAGAATAACTAGACACCTTAAATATACTGTTGTTCCCACATGCAATTCTTGAAACCATGAACAAATGGTGGTTCCCTCAAGGTGCACAAACAACCTTTTTTTAGTTTCAATTACAGGTGAGTTTATGGAGCAGGGTGTTGGAATAGTTCTACATAAAATTATTTCTCTTCTTTTTCCAGGAACAAGACTAGAAAAAGTGTTTTGTTCTTGATATAAAAATTCTAAAAAGGTTAAGAATTAAGAGTCCAGAAGAAATGGTAATTTTATGAAAAGAAAAGATGGAGCACAGGTTAAGAGATCAGAAAGGAAAGGGGAACTGCTCGTGATCAGTTAGCAGAGAAGGACAGAATGTGCATTTCTTAAGTCAAGGCAGATTCAGGCAGCTGTCATTCAGGCATTATCTAATTTCCGAGTGCTTGAGTTTTCAATCTTACTGCTTTATTTTTACATCATTTTGTTCTTTTTTTAGGAAAAGGATGGCAGGAAAAGTGTAACACTCTACAAGATATAATTTTCTTCAATACTTATCACCAGCAAATGATTGGACAAGCAATCTTTTGCCAATGGCTTAATTAGAGGAAACCTCTATGTTTAATAATGTTCCTTAATGTACTGAGCCACACACAATAGCTTGTTGAAGGAGAAAAAGCAGAGTGGTTATTGTCATTGATAAGGACGGAAGAAAGGTTCAGTCATTAAAGTCATCACAGAAACAATGTTATTAACTATACAGGAATAATCTAAAAGAAGTTCCCAGCTGATTGACAATGATAAAATAATGCAGCAAGCTAAAAAAGGGCCTCTCTCCTCACCTGTTTTCATTACTAACCTTATTACCTTTCCCTGAAAGACAGCTTTTCAAGAGCTATTATTGTACTTAATATTAAATAAAATTAACCATGGCAGATTTTGACTTACGTCTTCTGAACGCCGAAACAGAAGGTGCTTACCTGTGCCTCCCTCAGCTGGGATGTGCCCTTCAGCAGGAGCATGCCAGAGGCAAGACCCCCTAAAACTCATGATCCACTTGCAACCCCAAGATGCTGAGCCAGGCTGCATCTGAAAACCTCGGAAACAGCAAAGTCAACACTGAGTGGACTGAACTAGTCCACTACTGCTACTTTAGCCTCACTGACCACGCTAGGGATGTATGCCCTCTCAGAAAGAGGATGCTGGGGGTTCAGTGGTCATCCAAGACCAGGCTTTAGCATACCCAGTAGTGATTTCTCACCCAACAAGGGCCTTCCTTGCCCCAAGTTGGCAGCCAGCTGTTGGCTTGGTAGTGGCCTTGAAAATGTGTCCATCATTTCAGTATTCAGGTACACAAGGAAAGTAAAGACGGCTCAGGAGAGAGAAAAGGGACTGCTCAAGGACCCAACTACATCAGGTGGCCAGCAGCAGTATTTATTAGGTATTAATTACTTTACAGTCTGTAAACTATACAGAAAGTACCAGCTGCTGTGAGCCAGGACCATCAAAGGTCAGATTATCATGAAATTATTACAGGAGAAGCTGCTTTTACTTAGCATATAATTGTGGAACCTAAGCACACTCCATATAACCAATAGGAAAATGAATTATTTAAATACTCTTAACAAATAGTATTACCATTTTAATTATACTGGTATTAATTTAGCTCTAAAAAGTGCCTGAGGATTTTGCAGAATTAAGTTTTGGCACACTGTACTTTTCAGAAATGTCAGAACTTCTGCACACCATACGTGTGTGAATTTATGCATGTGTGTATATATATATAGTTTTTATCTATTTACAAATGTATATATATATGCAAAACAACAAAAAAGTGCATGTGTTGTACTCCTGCAGAATTTCTTGTCTTCAGATACTCCGGGTGTCGAAAAATGCAATCCTTAAGTAGTTTCCTCACTGAACTGCATGCTGCTGTGAGACAAGAGAAAAATCCTGCCTAGGAGGAGTCTTTTCTCAGCTGAGCAAAACCAGTTGTCATTCTCACAGCACCCAGCCTCACTTTAAGGCTCAACCGGCACACCTAATATCAGGTTGAAGTTGCAGTCATTTCTAGCTCCAAAGGACTTTTATTTTTTCTTTTTACCCAATTCTCTTCTACTCATAGCAACGAGTACTTTTGAGAGCCAACTGGGAAAACAGAAGATGACAGGTAGGGGGTAATTTACTCCTGGAGATGGAGCATATACTCAATATGCTCAGCACCAGACCCACCACATTTCTCGACATTGCAGCCAGACAATTACTCTCTCCATATTGCTCCACAGCCTGTTTACCCAGTTCTTTTTCTCCTCCCTCTTTTCTCACATGGCCCTAGACAGAAGAGACCCCTTGACTTCTAATAGCTCATTATTCCTGGCTGCTCTGAATTTCAGTTACTTTCTTGCATGGTGCCACTGGCTGAGGGCTGTGTTTGCCCTTGCCCCTGACCCACTCTTCTCAGCTCCCTGCCAGACACATCAAGCACACCTTTCAGGCCTCAAAACCAGCTTACTGAATGAATAATTGAATTAATTCAATAATTTCATTTACTGAATAAATTTGGTTTATGAGCATTAATTCAGATGGTCTAAGTCCCAATCCTTTGAAGTCAATAAACATTATTTCATAGGCTTTGAATGATGTCCTTAATTGGTCAGGACACTCCCCACCTCCATCGTTTGTTCCTACAGCATCCTTGCATAGTTATTTACAGGATGTCTCAAAACCAGCCTTTTCTGTCCCTTTAACCCAAGAGATACAGCAGACTTGTTATTTGCAGACTGCACCTCTCACACTTCAACGACTGGAGAAGTTTGTGTGTGTAATTATATAACCAGCCCAACACTGACACTTTTGGTGGTCTCCTCACTTGAAATCTTTGTCAGTGTGTGTGAGCTTGTCCACACTGCAACTCATTCTCTGGAAGTCCTACGTGCTGGGGGCAGAAGCAGCTCGTATTTTGCCATGGGACTCACAGATGCACCAAGGTATTTACAGTATTTTTCCTAATGGGTTTCCACAAATGGCTGACCTTTCGGATGAATACTTCAGCATTCTACTTTGCCAATGTCTGTTACATGACTTTCCTATCCTTATTTGACCCTGCCCGTCCATGATATTTGATACTAAATTAAAGGATTACAAACCAAGGGATAAATTCTGCCCAGGATGCAACCCTCACTAGAACTTAATTACATTTGCTGGTGTGAATGTTAAAGGCCTGTTATTGCTAGAGATTTGGCTTCTGGTGAACCAGAGCTTGAGAAAGAAGAGAACTGTCACCTGCCCACTCCTTCTCAAATGCAAAGGGGTTTTATTTTACTTGACATTTGCTTGTGCACTGGCACTGTCCTTCAGTTCAAACTGCTTGCTCCCAGGTACTGACAGCAATTAATTCACCACTTGAGGTTTTGTTTTGCTGTACTAATCAAACCAAGCTCAGTTCTTTTAGTCTCCTCTTCTTTTAGAGCCTCTCTATTCCCTTCCACCTGCCCAGCAGTTCACCTCTCTGCTTCTCTGCCCCCAGGGGAGGACTTAGAGAATTTTCCTTTGCCTTCATAAAATTGCCAGTCTTTTTCCCCTTCTCTTGTCCATTTAGTCTGTGAGGCCTCCAGAAAAGGGAAAGGTCCGTGTCGTACAACATCCTTATGTTGCATAATGGAATTCTTAACTAAAATGAAATTGCAAAGTCAAGATTAAAACACAAATTATCAGTAGTTACAGAAAAGTAGCCGTGATCTTTGCAAGTCAATGCTTAGGGGCAGTCAGGAGAGCTGAAAAGTGGCTATTCCATATAAGTTGGGTTTTTTTTTAATGACTCATTAAAACAGAGCTGATTCTTTCTAACAATCACAGCCTTTGCCACCCTCAGTGCAAATATTAGACTGAAGATACGGATGTGAGATGAGTTTCTGGAGCCTCGCTCACACCGTTTCATATTCTGGTGTTTCCAACAACTGGGCAAACTGCATTTTCCTTTCCTGACGGAGTCAAAGGTTAATTCACAGGATAACTTACAAGTTAACATGTGTCCTTTGCTTTGGCCCTTCTCGATGACATTTATAACTAAAGCAGAATTCATTAAAACAGACAGAACTCTAATGAAGCATTGCTCTAGACCACAAGTTCATTCTTCCCAAGAGGCCAAGAAGTGGGGTGAGATACCTCAGGCCAAATTTACCTTGTTGACATGTGAGACCTCCTTATTTTTAATCACAGGCTACTTCAAAGGAACTCTCATTAGTATTAATTATCTTCGTGCCACGTCCTTTTATAGAACTGGAAGTATTTTTCCCACTCTGAACTTGACCAGCACCACAGGACACCTGGGGAATGGGACTGGTCAGAGCTAGCAATAGGATTGAACAAGCATTTCTGTGCATGTGTGCCCACCAAGGGATGGGCTGCAGAACGGGTGGCCAGACAAAGAGGTTTGCCTGCTTGCACAGCTTCTCACAGCTGGTGGTTTAGCTCTAGGAAAGTTGTGCTGGGATTAATTTCAACCAACAACACTGAACGTGTATTTCAATATTAGCATTACATGCCATGCCAAGTAGAAAGAAATATTTTCTTAGAGAAGCAAACAGACTCAGGACTACCTGGAGAGTTCCTGAACAGCAGCATCAGATCAGGAACTCCCTTTCATGTCCCCAGACACTTTGCTGTGTCTACCACAGCTGTAGCCAGCTCCTCCTCAACAATGTCCATCTTCCTTGGCAAAGGCTTGGTCTTGGTTTAAGCAGGAGGACAAAGAACCATGTTAAAGGCCAGCTACAGCCAGGGGACATCAGCTGAGGTTTTCACTGAGAAGAGCCCGGAACTGAAATGCTAGCACTTTGGGATGGAGGCACACATTCATGGTCACGGACCAGAAAAAAGCAGCCTCGCTCTGTAAGCTAAAGCACGTGCTTAAATGCTTCCTGAACTCTGCCTTTAAGAAAGGGCCCCAAACCGTGCAAGTCATGGGCCTGTCCCTGCTCTGTGAAATACATGACTACATGTAGCTGCTGCTGTCAAAATACAGATGGAAATGTTTTCTTTTCTGCCTCAGGATGTCCTCCCTGAGTGATGTCATTGTGTCAAACTCCATCAACCTTTCCAAGTTAACAGCGTTTTGAAAGGAAAGTGATTCAGTCAGAAGAGCATATTTGAGTAAAAAGTTTCTGATACCTTTCTCGGAAGCTATGCTTCATGCAAAACTCTGGCTGGCTCATATTTTGGAGGCCAATGTCTCAGAAGACTGTCATGGTGCAGACATTTGGGTTTAGCCTTTCTTAGTCTTGTCACTCTCCCTGCTTCGTTAGGAAGAAATTCTTGGTGTAACCCTTCAGTATGTCTAGATGGCAGCCCTGGCTAAGGGACGGAGCATTCACAAATCTCCCACCTCCAGAATCTGACTTCCCTAGTGCTGAAAGAGAACTATTGTCTTACTTTTGGAAAACTAAAAGTTAATCACAGCATAGCAACGTACACTGTGGTGGATCATAATCAAACAGGCTCCACCTGAAGCAGATCGGGATGGATGAGGAAATTTTGATAGGGGTCAGGGTGTTCACAAATTACCAGAGCCACAAGCTCTGCCCTGAAGGCTTGTTCAGAGCCTAGTAACTGTGTGTATGACCAGTTCTAGAAGTTACTGCATAGCATTCAGCTCTCTAAACATCCTAACCACTGAGATGACAGTGGTAGATGATTGGGTGCTGAACTGCTCTCTTCTCTTTGGCTCCCTACATTTACCTTATTCAACAGGTTTATAAAGTTTTGGAGAGAAACTACAGACTGCAGAAATTGCCAGAAGAGGTTTAGCAACTACAAACACACCTTAGAAAGGTAGAGTTACATCAGGGCCACATCTTCATCTTTTACAGTCACTGCTGCCTTTCTAGGTCCTGCTTTTCCAAGTGCTAGTAGGGATCTCTCTGGCAGATGCCAAAGGGCTGATCATGCATGGGGCAGACAAATATTCTTCCTGCTCTTCGTATTCTGATTGAACTTTTCTCCTCAAACCACACCACTTGGCTAATCAACATCCTTCACATTTGCATGTATAACATTTGCTATTTCTGAGGCACAGCTAAGAAAGTAAGTACTGATCAAAGCTATTTATGTACATAGGAAAACTCATCACAAGACAGATGGGGCAAAAGCGCTGACATGACAAATCTTCCCCCTTAATCAACTTCTTTACCTTCTTGAAAGTTCAAGATGACAGACAACCTGAACTGGAGCAGCCTGGGAGCTGATACCCCTCAGCGTCCGCTGCAGTAATTACCTGGCTCTGCTGATGGAGATAGAGAGAAGTGATAGCGTTCCCTAACAAAGGATAAATGGGAATACCCACCATTTCTCTCCACTCTTCAACCAAGATACTAGTATGGAGTGCTTAGATTAGGAAGTCAGTGCTATTAAAATAAAATGGCTTTCTCTCTCTTTTTTTTTTAATTTATTTTCTCCCTAAGGTGAACAATGGCTATAAAAAAGCCAAATATTTCCTAATAAATACTAAGCTGTGCTAGAATCAGATAACTGAGTTTATGTTAAGTTCTAAAATGCTTTTTTTTTTGGCAACAAATACTCATTCAGATATCAATAAACATTGTACACTTTATCATCACCCTGATGGGTTTTTCAGCTGGCAAAAGAGCTGGTTACGTTATGTGCCTTCAATTCCTGATTTCTCTGTATCCTGCTGCTGTTGCTATTCCCACTCTCCTCATCTCAGAGATGGCTTCTGAGGTGCACGTGTTGCTCCTGAGACAGCTCTGCTCTGCCATACTGTTACTGAACAGACAAACTTCTGCTTCCCGTGTCACAGATGCAGTCTTTGGACAAAGTATAGGAGACTAGGAACAGTTCCTACTATCTTGAAAAAGAGTGATGTAACTAGTGGTAACTCCACGGTGTGGTTCCACTTTTAATTACAAACTCCAGAAGGACACAGCCATTAGCATATGCATGAAATGCAGTACACAGCTGAAAACTAGACTACTGCAAGTCAAGAAACATGGTTCAGGGAGCAAGACACAAGGGAAGAAGGCGGCGATGCCAATATAATATTGAAGTGGTAAATGGAGACAGAGCCAGGGCGTGAGACCCCTCCGGCTTGCAGTGCTGCACTGAGATCAGCGCAATAAACAGGATGATGGGAAGATGTTGATTAGAAGCAGCGCGTGGCGTCTGTTTCTCAAAAATCCCCTGATGCTTACTGAGAGTGAGCTGAGAATCTGCTCGTTTTGCATAATGCAGGCGATCAGCAGGGGGAAAGTGCTGGAAAACCTACTTTGATCCTCTGCTGTGTCAATGGCAAATGTCCCTTAAGCTACCCTGGCAATCCCCAGGTGAGGGACTGATGGACACACCTCTCCCTTCCCACCACTGCAGCTGTGACAGCTGCCTTGCTACCACCTTTAACTCCCAAGCTTCAGCACAGCAGCTCCCAGCAAATTTAATGGATAGTACTGGCTTAATTCTGGGAAGCACCCAACCCTCCTACTGGAGGAGAACATCTCCTGCTTGCCAACACAAAGCAGCTGCTTTCCACCAGCCCTCCCTCCGGAGACACTGGGACTAAGTAGGTGCTGCCACAGAGCTCCTGCCATCCGTGGTTCCTACATTGGAAATCATTCCCTGAGCAGCCAACACACTGACCAGCTCTCATCCCCAACCCTTCATGAGCTGAAGGGGCTATGCTTGATGGCACCAGCACAGGTCCTGCACAGACAGGTAACCACAGGCATTTGGTGGATTTTTTTCACTTGAAAAGTTATTAGAACAGCATAAAGTGCTGCTGTGTCAATCATTTATCATAACCACATTTCTTTGATCTGAAAAACCTCAGGTCCTTGGCATTTGAGCTATAGCTAATTTTGTGTCATTGTCCTTTTCCCCTCATTCTGAAGCCTGATCCTAAGTGAACGTTACTTCACAATCTACAGGCAAAGCTACAGTGTTGGCTCTAACACAGCCCTATGAGCTTGAAAGTCAAGATCGGGGCTGCCCATGGCTGGGTTTGCAAGTCACATCTAACACCCTGCAGTCGGGTAGTTTGGGGCTGTAATGACAAAGACCATCTGCCTTGTTAGTCAGAAACATGACATTACTAACAGCACAGATCATTTACTTGATGGGTAGGTACCAAATCCCAGGGACCTTCTACCCAGAGCAAAGCGGAGAGCAATGCTGCAGCAAATGTCAGTGATGCTGTCACCATGGACATGGCCACATTCAAATCCTAAGTGCTCCTAGATTTCAACAACTCTTAAGTTAAACTTGCAGGTTCCCAATTTCAGCATCTACTATGACTTGGTCCCTGCCATCTAACCTACTGATGATCACCTTCCCAGTCTTTGCTGGAACGTACTGCTACCAGAAACTCTACCTGATGGGCAGATCTGGCTGAAACCAGCAAAGTTAAAAGGGAAAGCGAATGAGTAACACTCAACCCGTAAATGTTTAAGAGATCTGTCTCTAAAGGGTTTGGGTACAGGAGACAGAACTGAAGAAAGAGCAAATTTGTCCACCCTTTTACCTCCTCATATTCAGGCCAGAAAGCCAACACATACTGGAGTGAGCTGACTCAAGATCATTTATGATTTTGACCTCCAGCTTGGAATGAAATTCAAGCAGTGGGGATACCACACTGACGAGGCAAGAATATTAAACCCATAAACAAAATCTCCTTGGACAATGAGGATCAGCAATCCCAGAAAAGTAGCGAAAACAGTTACGGATCGCCAGGGTCAGGGCTTGGAACAATTGATAACGTCAACAGTGACAAGATTACATGATGGAGGTCATCCAACACTTTCTCCAGACACTTCAGACAGCAGAAGGCTGAAGAAATAAGGTAGGACCTTAAGCACACTCTGGAGTAGTGAAAGGACAGTGGCTGGACATGCTTTGGGTCTCCTGGGTCCTGATAGAATGTGTGCCAGCCCACTCACGGAACAAAGCCTGGGACAGGAATGACCTAAGGAACCAGGGTGTCCCCAGCCCTACACTTAATGCTCCAGGCCCAGAGGGCAAAGGTGAAACCACCATGTCTGAAGATGGCACAACATGATTAACACAACATTTCACACAAGTTGAGGGCACAGACAGAGAAAGCACTAACTCCTGAGCCACGATGTCAGCGCAATAACAAAATTATTACTTCTAGTGTGTGTCTGGCACTTCCATTCCTTCAATTCTAGATTCACTCCGATATATTTAAAAAGTGTTGAGTATAAAAGATGTCAGCATGATTGACTGACCAGAAAAATGTAAATAAAGGAGCCCTAAATTACATCATTTGGGTAAATATGTATTTATACAGTTTGGAAAGAAAAGCCTTGTTATTCAACTGTTGGACAGCAGCAGCGACACAGGAGCTGTTCTGGTTTATAATGCAAATCATGTAATTTGGGACACGCATTATGTGTATTAAAAATGCAAAGTAAGATCCATGTGAAATGCTGTTAATTTGCACTAGCCACTTTTCAAAGTATAATTTCTGAAGCATTTACATATTTTTTTTTTTCAGTAAAAAAAAATAAATTAAAACAGTATTTAGAACATTTGCCATATCTCATTTGTTGGATCAAGATACTTGAGCTACAGAAACAGGAAAATGGCAACAGAAACTAGCAAATTACTAATTTCCTTCTTTTTAAAAATCAAATAGAAATTCAATATAGGAGTCTCATATTTCTAATAAGCCAAACATTTTTCATTCCAATCAATCTGATCTCAATTGAATTATACAATCATCTCTGCCAACTCCTGGCCCCTGGACAAGTATTTACATTGAGAAAACAGAGGCACAGAGCATACAAGAGTAAGAAACTCCAATCTGAAGCAGAGTTGTGCTCTTGTGGGTCAGCTCCATACAAGCTGGACCTCCAGAAAAGATCAAGAGGGATGAAGGAGCAGCTTTGACCTCCCTAAGGTGAGGCTTTAGCTGGCCCTAGCAGGAGTCTCACAGCTGTTCCAAATCTTTGCTCTAATTCTAAATGTTTCGGCTCCATTTCTTCCTCTCCACGTGCCCTGTTGAAAGAGCTTCCAAGGCTGATGGCTGGGAGGTGCATACATCCAGGACATGTGATTATTGCACATTTTTCCCACAGATATCTCAACAACCTCTGAGCCTCTACACTCCCCCACTGCTGTGTCTCCTAGAGCAGGGGCTGTCTTCTCCCTTCCTACTGAATTCTACATTTAATCCCTAAATTTGCAGATCCTTAAAGACATCAGAGATTCTTCCTGGGGATCCAGAGGATCACTCTGAGCTGCTTTTTGCAGTGTCGGCTTTGCTAGGCTGCTCTCCCTGGTCTCAGGAGGGAGCCTGAAGTTGGGGTGTGCTCCCCAAGCAAAGCAACTTGCTGGCCACAGAATGGGAAGGGGTGTCCAGAGAAAAATTATGCACATGTAAGCAAAAATAGTGTGTTTCCACTGCAATGACACTCCAGGACACCTGATATTTAGGAGTGTAATTCTGCATTGCCACAAAAAGTAAAAACAAATCCTATAGATAAAGATAGAAACAGAAAATTTTATTTTCAGGTATTTTTCTTTGCTTTAATATATATAATAATTGCTTATGACTGCCCATCTGAACAAGCTGGTGCCGGGGCCCCAGGCAGCTCTCAGACACAAGCATCCTTTTGCCCATATAAAAACTCAAGGTCTGTCACCGTCCGGGCCCCCGCAGCAGTCACGAGCAGCCAGAGGCTAGCAGCTTTCCTGCACACTACCAATTCCTGCAAGACGAGCTAGGGCATACAAATAGGGTCCTTGGGTATGAACCCTAATCCCAGCTCCACTGCAGCAGAGTCAGTGTGTAACCCAAGGCAAGCCACTTTGGCATGCACCACAATCGCTCACTCTCCCATCTGAAATGCATCACGCGCGCTGGGGAGCGAGCAAATTCACAGGCCTTAACAACAGTTGGATCAAGCCCAGTAATACTTGGTAGCACTCATGGAGGTTATCACATAGAAAGTATTATTTAAACCTAGCTACTTTATTATTTTCCCAGCGGCATGTCAAACAATAACCCTTGAAGTGGTGAAGCCAAGTCACAGTCTTTGTCAGATTAACCTTCCTACAGGCCTCCTCAAATCAATTGCAAATGTTACCTCTGAAGGACCAGGCAGATAAAAAGCAGTTTCTGCACTTCCCCCACCCCCCGCCCAACTTTCATTTCAAGTTGCAAAACCAATCCACAGTCCCATTACAAATCAGATCTGAAAAAATGCTGCTTGATTATTTTTTAAAGAGCTCAAACTAGGTCACCAAAAATAGAGTCTCTAATGGGCTAAATGTGGAAAATGACTGCTCAAAATTAACAAGTTCCTGGGCTCCAGGACTACACAAAAGCTTTTTGAGTAGACTGCTTGCAACTACACAAACTGTATCCTCTGCCACACATGGCAAAAACCCAGCCTCCCAGATGCTAAGCAATCATTTGTGCAAAGTAGTTTTTAAAAAGCCATAAAGGAGTTTTTATTCTTAGAAAATAACTCTCCAACTTCTTTTCCCTTCATTAGAAGTTCTTTATAAACACGGCTCCTGAGGCTGGCCGGCTGGGACACCACAAAGCAGAGGCTTTCAGCCCTGAAGAGAACCCTAGAAGAACAAGGAGGCCTAAAGAGTACCCATCTTGGGAACAACACATTGTCACACTCCTTCTCCCCAAACCCTCTCTTTCCTCAACGTCACCTCAACATCTTGCAGCATTGCCTATGGCCCCATGATTAAATCCAGCATTATATTCAAGGGAGATAAAGCAATGGGAGACATCCTGCTCTGGGGACCATCTCTGGCCCCCATTTCACTAGCACTCCTGCAACGGTACACAGCACCTGTAGCTCTCCTAGCTTGCTTCTAGTTTGATTTGATGCAGAAAACTATGATAAGGGCTCTAAAGTTGTGGTGTGTAAAGCTCTGATAATAAGGAAAAAAGAAATGTATGTACTCCTGATTGCTTCTCCCAAGAACCTTCTATCTTTTGAAGAAATATTTCTATAGATAAAAGCAAGTTCTGCCAGACACATGGAAACAGCAAAAACATCCTTCTGGGAAGTACACACAGGCCTCAGTAGTAAACAGATGTGCTTATGTTTTGGATGTGCAGAAAGCTCATGAAAAAATCGATCAAAAGACAACGATGACCTTCCTTTCAGAAGACACTGGTTCAGATGTACATTTTGGAGACAGTCTAGTGAGCAAAAGTCTGAAAGGCAGGAAGCTGAAGCAGTACTTTATCTCCTCACCTTCGCCAAATGGTTACTCAAAACATTTCATCTCTGAGCCTTTCCTCCCTGCAATATGAAGATTTTGTATAATGCCCAAGACTCCTGGAGAAGGGATGCTTCAGTACATGCCAAGTAGGATCCGGACTCTCCTGCAGCAGCCCGCTGGCACCTGCACAGGGCTCTGATGTGGAAGTTTTCAATGCTGAGTGTGCTTGCTCAAGAGCACAGAGCTGATTAGATTTGCCCTGCATTTTATTTTTGCTGTCCATGCCTAGTGGATGACATCTCTCACAAAAATGTCACTTTCCTGCAGATAGAGCAACCTGTGAAAAACGTGAAGCATTTAAAAAAATAATAAATCTATAGTTAAAGCTCAGCCATATCTTGGAGAGAACTCCATCTCTTCAAATCTTCCACCTACACAGCGAGTACCTTACTGCACTTGTCCTCTTGCGTTATGCTACATGACATGATGGAACAAGACATTGGTAACGACATAATGTGAAGTGTGAAACAAAATGAGAAAGCTCTCAGTGGATCTTTCTTTGAAAAGGCTTCTCCTCCCCCCCCCCCAATAGGTGCAGACCTCAGGGTACTGAGACACCAAGAGGTTTCCCACTTCTGTGTAGCTGGCATGAAAACAACCTGAGTAAGCAATGAGTACAAAGTGTTCCTCTGCAAGCTCAGCTCAGGGGTGACAATGAAGTGACAGACTGTGGTGATACTCGAGAGTGAGTCCAAACTAACCTGTTTATTAACAGCCTTGCAGCTGGTCCCAAGAGGACAGGCATGGAATGTGGCACATGTCATCATCCTATGCCTACTGCTGGTACCTACGCGTAACACCCATGCTGAATGCGATGAAGCCCAGAGTACAGCGACCACTGCTGGCACAGACTTTTCCACCTGGCAGTGGAAAAGGGATGAGGGTGTGGGCAGTAACTTGCTTTGGTCTTTTTATAACAGCTGTGGAATTAGAAGTGCACTGAAAATAACCTAATTTTGCTATTGGTTTTAAGACCCATCACTAAAATTCATGCCTGTTAGCTCACAATGCAATTTAAAGAGACCAAAACAATGACAACAATACTGTGTTATTAAATTCTCTTGGTTTTACACTGGTATGTTCACATGTTTTTTCCTTCGATACCTTCAGTGGAGTCAGCTGCCTGGCACTGCATGGCACGTAGGAGTCTGGACAGACTTTCCCCACAGTAAACTCAAGTGTGGCGTTCCAGTGTGGGCAGCCTACTGCAGAGGTCTGCACAAATTCATCAAGGGTTAGCGTGATTCAGTTCCACCAAAAACCTTTGTGGGAATAACATAGTTTAGACTGTAGGCACTAAGGCCATTTCAATATGTTGTATGTGTACAGGAATAATGTTGAGCTGGCATTCAGCTTCTGTACACAGTCGTAGGAGTTTGTATAGGAGGAGATGAATTTGACAGGACCACAGCCTAAAGATGTTTCAGGCAAATCACCCACTGATTTCAGAGAGAGGACTGCTGGCATTTGAAGATCTTTACTCGAAGACGTCTCCGTCTTTATGTGAAGCCAATTTCTTTGGGATGTTCTTGTTTTCACATATAGAACTTAAGCTTTATAAGCAACAAGAGCTCATGGATGTGATACAGCAACGTCACGGTTTAGGGTCAGGGCAGCCCCTCACATTGATAACAGACACTCTCTGTTACCCCCCCTCCCTTCCCAAAGGGGAAGAGAAAGGGAATAAGGGAGAGAGACTTAGAGATTAGAAAAGGAAACTAGAACAGCTTCAATGAAAATAATAAGAATAAAAATGGAATATATGCAAATATATACAAAACCAGTATCGAGCCCAACCCCTTGGTGGCAATTACATCACCATCACCAATGCTGTGCAGGCACCAGGAGAGTCCCAGACTGGGCCCCACAGCAGACGGGAGCTGTGTTCAGGAGCTGGATTCTGGTACCGGGCTCAGGAACACACAGATCGGGATCAAAGGCAGAACAGACAGAGTCCTTCTGGGATGCTCCAAGAAAGGAACCGAAAGAGGACCTGAGCCAAGCAAAGCAGAGCTGGCAAAGTGGTCCAAGAGAGAAGAGCCAGGGAGCCCCCAGATCTCTCTGCTTTATACTGAATATGATGTATCTGGGCTGGAATATCTCGCTGGTCAGTTTGGGGTCCCCTGCCCTGTCCCCTCCTCCCTGCAGGTGCAGCCTTTCACTTTCTGCACCCCCCAGCGTG
>JANIJG010013118.1:126300-142739 GCA_024611175.1 Megaceryle torquata | reverse complement strand
TTGAACGCATGAACGGCGATGTAGTAGGGGGGGGGCGAGGATGGCGGGGGGGGGGGGGGGGGGGGGGGGGGTACTTCCTCCTCATCAAAACATGCTACTCAACAAAGCAAAGGTGGGATTAGTTGCATTTCTGTACTATCTAAATTTATCTGATTATTGATTTATGGTTGCTGATTGTGTATTTCGTAACTCCTTAATGAAGGTTTACCAGAGCAGTGACTTGGGGGTAGCTCCACAAGAGTCCAGCATAGGCAGATTTCTGAAGGAATGAGAGATCTGGCAGTGCCTTCTCATACACAATGTCAGTAACAGCACGGGGAGTGCCAGAAAGAGTGGCAGAGGTATTACATGCTGCAAAAACTGACTCAGTCATTTGAAGGGGCAGAGGAAGAACTCAATTATTATCTGGACAGAAACAAGAGGGATCCTTTTACTCATGCAAATTATATTAATTTAACTAAAATTGATGTGAAAATCCAGTGCAGTTAAATCTGTGCAAAGCCCAATGAGATACATTCATATTGTCTGAAAATCAGACAAATATGTTTAGGTTTTATGTGCAAGCTCACTGAATCTGACGTATTCCAAATTAAGAGAATCTGCACAGAATTCTGCCATTCCAGAGGTCACTTCCAACCCCTACCATTCTGTGATTCTGTCATTTAAGAACAGACATTTAGTTAATCCAATTAAAATTTCTTCTAGCTAAAGCCTCAGACAGAATAGGCCCTGGGATATATATGTTCTGCAAATGCATCTCAACAAGACATCAGCATTTTGTATCAGCCAGTGACCTCTCTGCTTTGTGCTAGGTAGCAGTGTGGCAGCCTCCTGTAGTCTCACTGTGAGGCTCTACTACCCCCAAACCTATGGCTTAGGAGGAAGATGTTTTGTATAATTTTTTTTTCATTTTTTAAGCTTGCCAAGCTCCCTGGCTTTCTACTGATTACAACACCACAGAGTGAGCATCAGCAATGTGGTGCAATACAATTGCTATTCATCAGGGAACACTCGAATTCAAGAAAATGGAGTAACTAGATTTAGATACTCGAAGACAATTACACATGCTTGAATAACTGTGCAGCAAAAGCTGCACCAGACAGCACTCACTAGATCTGCTGAGTTTGTTTCTTTTACTCTTTGGTTTGTCTTGCTTGGGATAATTTTTGGGGTTGTATCTTCATTATGCTGTCCCTTTGCAGGGGTATTAAGCTGATTCTGTCTCCTGGGAAGCAGAAATTTATTCTGCAAAAATTAAGAAACTTTCTTTATGAGCCCCTTTCTGACTACCAGCCAGAAATTAAGTTCTATGCAGTATTATCTCTGTCCTTTTGAGGATGTTGCATGTCATGCTGTTC
Organism: Megaceryle torquata; assembly: GCA_024611175.1. Lineage (NCBI taxonomy): Eukaryota > Metazoa > Chordata > Aves > Coraciiformes > Cerylidae > Megaceryle > Megaceryle torquata. The sequence continues at coordinate 141,381 of JANIJG010013118.1, read as the reverse complement.
ATTGACAAGCCCTACTGTTGGCATCTTCTGCAGATTTTATGTGGGTAATCTGTTTGTGTCACCTAAAGGCAATTAGTTCCCATGAGCAGCCCCAGTGAGCCTTGTTAATAGGCAGCAAGGGAGGGGAATTTCTAATGCTGGCTGTGGACAGGGCACAATCTGGTGTCTGGTTTCAAAAAGAAACAGCAGTAGAGAGCACTAGGAAGCCAGTCAGAGAGATTAGCTGCCAGGTGTGCATCACTTGCATCCTTGGTTTAAGGCAGAAATAAAACATAACTTGTTTGTAAGATTGTCTGAAAATGCTCTCCCTTGGAAAGAATTTTATCTTCATTGTATTAGAAATGAAGAACTGCTGTTCTTCTTCCTCAGGTTGCTGTGCAGTCCAGACCAGTATTTTTATACAAATGGCAATGCCTCCCAGGCACAGCCTGTTCAGTTTTGAGCTGGCTGTTCAGTTTTGAGCACTGCAGTATAAGAAAGACATTGAGGTGCTGGAACAGGTCCAGAGCAGGGCAGTGAAGCTGGTGAAGGGTCTGGAGAATGTCTTATGAGGACCAGATGAAGGAACTGGGATTGTCTAGTCTGGAGAAGAGGAGGCTGAGGAGAGACCTTATTGCTCTGTACAACTGCCTGAAAGGAGGTTGTAGTGAGGTGGATGTTGGTCTCTTCTCCCAAGCACCTAGTGAAAGGACAAGAGAAAATGTGTTTAAGTTGTGCTAGGGGAGGTTTAGATTAGACATTAGGAAAAATTTCTATACTGCAAGAGTGGTGAGGCATTGGAACAGGCTGCCCAGGGAGGTGGTGGAGTCACCATCCCTGAAGGTGTTCAAAAAACATATAGTTGTGACACTTTGGGACATGGTTTAGTAGTCATGATAACGCTGGGTTGGCAGTTGGACTTGATGATTTTAGAAGTCTTTTCCAACCTTAATGATTATATGATCCTGCTGAATACTTATCCCTCTGTAAGTGTGGGAGCAGAAATGGCCCACCCAGACCCTGTGTAGCCCTTGTCAAATGTGGATGCTCAGTCCCAGAGGGCAGAACTGATAAAACAATCTGTCCCCTGGCAGATTTTATCTGGGATTGCAGTTCCAGAATAAATGGCATCTTGTGCCATTTCCAGAGGGATTTTTATGTGTTATATGCACTTAAAAATATGGACACCGTATGGACACAGTGAACAGCGTTAAGCAGGGTGTAGCAGCAAGCTGTTCTTGTAAGTACCCTTTCTGTCCCCTCTTCCTCCTGTTCTGCTTGTCAGCTGCTCTCAGAACTCATTACCCATATTCTTCAGACCCTAGAACACCTCTTTGACTTGCACTTCATAGTCTCTTTAGGCTTTCAACTTCCAGGCATTATCTTAGTTTGGCTAATACGACTCTGGAGTAAGTCTGTTGGATAAGCAGACTGGCAGGCTGGAAACCCAGTATCAGTTTGGAGGGTGACTTAAAACTTCACGACCCAAAGCAGAGATGCACAGATATGCAGGGTCTCCCTCTAAAATGCCAGTTCCAGCTCTGGAAGCAGTCTTAGCCCTTCTATTTTGGTTTCTGAGACTGGGGTATTTTAGCCAAGCAGGTCACTGCAGTAACACTGCTACTGGTTTTGGTGCCGGGGTGGGTTTGGGTGTTTGTGAAAGCACCACCCTTTGCTGTACAGCACACCCTTTGAATCTGGGCTTTTTCTTTCTTTTTTCTTTTTCACTTTTCCCCTTGCACCATGAAATACCCCTATTGGTGTACAGGATTTCAGCTAGCTGGGCGGCTTCCACCAGGGCTCATGAGAACTGGAAAAAAAACTGGGACACTACTTTTAAGATTGTTTTTAAAGATGACTTTGAGAAAGAAGCTGTTTTCTTTTATGAGGGGGTGCTGGGTCCCTGCAGTGTGTTCTGTCACCATGTCACAGGTTTTCTAAAAGGAGCAGAATCAGTAGGACACTGGTGTATCAAGTCTGCAAAGAGCAGCTTCCTTCTCTTGCCTCACCTACTCGACTAAACTGATAGAAGCTCAGTCTCACCAGCCCCCTCCCACCCCCTGCCTGCTTCCACCAACAGTCCTCTCAAAGTGCACATTGTAGCAAAAGTCTCCGGAAGAGCTGACTCTTTCAGTTCTTCCGAGTAACAAAAACTTGTGCTGCTCATAAATAGATTTGCAATTACCAAGGGAAACAGAAGAATCAGTGCAACCCAGCTGCATCGGAGCTGGCCTCCCATCCTTTCTTAAAGAAGCCCCTGAAATTCAACACACGTCACTCGGGCATAGTCAGGAGACCTCTGCGGGGATCTTTCCTTTGAGCAGCATTCCTTTTCTGCAGGATCTGCTGTTTGCAGCAGAATTGTCAAGGAACTGCAGAGTGCTTGTCTAGTGTCTTTATGAAAAATGACAAAAGCTTTTTGGTTTTTTGACTGGCCTTCAGTCAAGGGTAAGAATTGCCTGGCCAAAGTGATGGATCCTGAGAGCTATCATCAGCTTACAAATTGGTTCTCTGCTAATAACATCTGGTGTGTGGTTAGTGCCATCTGAGAAATTCCAAGCACTTTCTGAGCATCCAGAAGGTCAAACTTCTTTGGCTTTTGCAGCTTACAGGAGGGTAATGGTTTTATAAAGAAAAAAAAAAAAAAAAAAAAAAGCATGCCCAAGGTTATGTACCAAACTGGGTAGACTTGGGAGGAAAAATCAAGAGCTCTGACTATGCTGGGTCTTCTGGAAGGATTAAGCAGTAGGAGGGAGGCAGTGACCTTCCCTATAGAAGACATCACTTATATAAGAAAGATCCTTTCTATATATCTTCTCCCTAGGCAGCCAGGGGGCAAGAGCTGGGCATACACCCAGCGCAGTGGATATTGGCTGCCCTGGTGAGAGATGAATGAATGGCCACTTCCCCTGCCTTCAACAGCAGGTGTGTAAGCTTCCAGCAAACCTAGGTAGGCTCAGCTTGCCATAGAGCCTGTGCTCAGACACTGCATCCCCACTAAGTGTGGTTAGTTTCCCAGTGACACATTTCTGCATATCCCAGAAGCATGTCTGGAGCTGGGGTGTGCAGTGCCACACGGCAAGCTTCCCTACAAGGGCTCTGTGCTGCTTCTTGCTGGAAGTGCTGAACCAACAAGGGCAAAACAGATCTGTTGAATCAAAAGCAGTTCCCAACATTTCTGGTCTCTTCAGAGATGTGATTACTTCCTAGAATCCCTCTGAGGGGGATCCCTCCATGGGATCCCCAGGGCCTCAAATGGGTCTAGGGAGGAATTTAAACATACAACCTGTTGATGTCAGTGGTGACTCTATGATTACTTTTACAAGGGGTATGTACCTATGTTTCTTCCCAGGTGCTGGGTGTGCAATGGCAGTGGTACACTGCTCACTTTCTTTCAATATGATTATGAAAAAAGCATTGCTGAAGAGAATAGCCAAGTCTGAGCAAGACTGGCCACAAGTAACAGTAGACTTCTTCTAGAGCTAATGGTTTGGAGAGGGCACACTTTAAATGCAAGGTCAGTTGATGATCAGTGGCAGAATACCACATCATTGCTATTGATTGAGGAAATGAGCATCCAAACGTCTTGTTTTGTGGAGATTAAGTTACGTGCAAAGTAAGAAGGAACAGAGGGAAGAAGATATCAATGAGCATGCCAGCTCAGGTGTTGGATTTCTCTAGCAAAAATCTCAGTTTTAATTCTGGAGGCTTTCTCCTCGTCTGTGAGGGAGAGAGAGGAGCTGGGAGAAAGATGCTTCTAATTTTGTCCAGTTCTCCTTTCTCTCCATTCTGTCCATGTGCACATGTTGAAGTGTGTAAAGCATGCAAATGTCCCAGTTCTTCTGATCCTTCAAGGACAGCACTCTGTCCTGAGGCAGAACCCACAGTGCTTTGTTTCCTTGAGCAGAGTTGGAGAGGGTACTCTGACATCTTATGAACTCCAATGTGGGCCTGAAGGGCAGGTACCAGGCATGTTTATTCTGTGCTGAAGCTATTTTTAACAATTGATGTACACAGATTTGTGCCTTTTCTCAAATGAGATTAGATGGCAAGGTCAAGAGGTGAGCAGAGAAGCTTGGTAATGAGGAGCAGCAGCTAACATCGCCTTCTCTTGGTGAACTGCACTGCACAGCTGCCTGTGGGCTGCAGCCAGCCCCTTGTCATTAACCTGGGGCCTTTTCCTTCTGGAGAGAAGGGGCAATGCCCCTGGCTGTATAACCCCCCCTCCCCCCAGCTTGAGTACATTGTTTACACATGTCTGAGGATCATCATGCCCCTAAAAGTCTTTGGCAGCCTGGCCATGGCATCTTTATGATTTAGTAGCCTCTCACTTTTCTCCCGTGCTGGTGATGTTTAGAATACATTTGTGAGCTTAAGAAGCCGAAGATGATCTGTAAGGGACCATGTTAGCTTTCTGAGCAAGCTTGCAAACCCTTCCCGGCACAGAAAGTCTGCAAGGACAGGGGTGTTACAGTAGTAACTCATGGTCCCAGCAGCTTACAGGGAGCCTTGCAGGCTGTGAAGGAGTAGTGGGTGATGCAGGAATCAAGGAAGAAAATCAAGACTGTGCACTCTGTGTATTGTCTCCTCCTCAGCAGGGTGACGCGGATGTACAAGGCTACTGCACACTCTGGGGCCTAAGTTGGAGAACAGAAGCAGTGCAGAGCTAGTGCCTGGGTCTGGCTTGGCTCCCAGAAGAATTCCTGTGATATGCTTCTGCTGTGTGCAAGTTTCTGCAAATCCTCCTTTGTGGAGCCTTCCTGGGCACTCCACTGCTGTTTGACCTCTCTCTAGTTGCCATGCAGTAGAAGTATCCCTTAATTTAGTGACTGCCCCATTCCATTTGATGAGATCAGGTTAAACTAACACAACAGCATCTTTCTTTTCTTGTATTTCTTTTTAGTAGCATTGGTTGCATCTCTGAGGCATCAGGAAGAAAGGCTTCAAGAAGGAACCCAGTATTAGGAAATCCATATGTTAGAAATAAGTTTTTGTGTAATTTTTTCTTGTGGTCGTTTTCTGCAAAGACAAGTCTGCTTGTTCTTCCTTATTTACACAAAGCTGGTCATGAAATAGCAACAGATCCCAGCATCCACTGCAGTGGTCATGAAATCAGTTCATCTGAAATTCTGTAATAGGTGGACAGCATCTTTGCTTTTCTTTTAATTTTTATTTTTTTAATAGGAAGAATAGTCTCTGTCAGGTGCATTAGAGTCCCAGTTCATTCAAGGATGTATCCCAAATATAGGCTTTATGTAAAAATAAAATCTCTTTTCTCTGTCTTTATTGTCCTGGTATCACAGTGGTTGGAGTAGAAGTAAATCCTGGTTTTCTGCCACTGAAGGAACAACAATGGAATGAAATTCTGGCTGTACAACACATTCGTGTTACTGTGAACTGACTGGTAAATTAACCAGCAAACTTGGCCTACAGGTGCTGCTCCCAGTTCTCACCTTCCCTGCTTTTCTCATGCTTGCAAGCATACTTGCCTGTTATGATGCCAATGTTTATAGCTTGGGAAGGTCTTAAACTAGTTACACAGCTAAGAAAACAGAATGCCTCTAAGGTGCTTTCGACAGAAGTGGTAACAACACCAATCTCTTACTAAGAAAAGTGCCAGTTTTGCCAAACAGCCTTTTCAAAAGGACGTGTCACACAAGATATGGCTGCAAACTATGTGTTTTGCCTGGTAGCAGCAAGAGACTTCTTAAATATCAGTGAACCTACTTTGATGCCATGAAAGCCAATCCTTCAGCTAAAATAAGTTTTTTTGTGTTTGACCCTGTGAGTTCTGGGTTCAGCCTTTACAGACAACTCCACAGGGCTTCTGCAAATTTGAAAAGGTTATATGTAACCCCTGTTCCCTCCTCCTCCCGCATGCCCCTGGTACTGAGATGGAAAGAAGAGAACTCAGATGGCCTACTGATGCTATTATCTTAAGTACTTGGGTCAAGTACCAATCCTGGTATTTTCCTTCTTTGTATTTTCACTTACATGCTTCCTGAGCTGAGTGCCTGCTTCTGTTGTACATCCGCATGGGGCTGTTGAAACTTGGGATGAAAGCTTTGTGCCAGGGGAGTGTGTGCCATATGATGTTGGCTAATGGGATTCCTTGAAAACCCTGCACATTTCAAATAGATTTGGGGGGGGGGGGGGAGGTTGAACAAAATGCAAAATGCAAACCTCTGAAGCCTTAGTGAATCCTGAATTTGGCCATCTCAACTATTTATAGAACACCATGCCTATTCTAAATATATTTTTCTCAAGGGGACCTCATCTCAACCCCCTGCTCCACAGCTTAAATTGGATCAGCAATGCTGCTATGATCTGTTAGCAAAAGCTTCTTCTCTAGCTCTGTGGCAGAGCTGCAGATGTTGCTGGTCCAGGCCTTGAAGGGGAGATTCTGTGCCAGGCAGAGCTCAAGGGTTTGGATTTAAACTCTGCAGCCAGCCATGTAGAGAGATATTGATGACACACTGGATCATTTCCTGTAGCCATTGATTATTTTTTAATATTCCTCTGCTGCTGGTAGATCTAGAGTTCTGGAGGGGAAAACCAAGCGACATATTAGCAGCATGCAGCACTTTCTCAGGAGTCGTCAGCCTTGCAAACTAGGCTTAATGGTGAGCACACAAAACATTTTCTTCCTAGAGGAAGTGTAAGGAGTGTTCTGTGGGCAGAAAGCACTTCCTATTGCAAGGATGCTTGCAATTCATGTTCTCTTTTTCTGCTATAGGGAAGAGAAGTGTCTCTTCTGTGGGAGTAGCTCCATGTCAGTGCTTGGTGAACTGTACTTCTGACTCTATGGAATAGTTCTCCCTGAAACATTTCCTACCCACCAGGAGCCGAAGCCTCCTCTTTGCTAGTCTGTAACCCCTCTGGCAGTAGAGCTGGCTGCGCAGGCTTGGTCCAGCTCTTTGTCAAGCTTGGCTTTGTGTTAGTGAAGGCAGGAGTGCTGTGAGATGGTATAGAACTAACATCGCAGGAGTGGCTCCTGCTCTCGTCTGGCTTTGGAGGTTGCCCAGACGTGTTCACTGTTATTTTCCAGGCAGAAGAGCATAGCGCATTTAGAAAGCAGGGCTTGAGTCTCATTTGCTGTTGATTGAATGGGGTCAGACTGTCAACTCTTGCTCCCACATAAGAACAGAGGATCTCTTCAGGCCATGGAGAGCAACTCATCCCAAAGCAGATTCTGTAGTGAAGAAACTACCCTTTAGAAAAGCCATATGATTTTATTTTTCAGTCAAAGGCTCTGGCTGTACCATAGGATAGAAAATTTTGGTGCAAAGGTCACACTGCAGAACTTCACAGGACATTTTTCACCCTTGCAGATTTAAAAATACTTAGAAAAATACATCCTTTTTTGAATTCTACAGGTTTGAACAGTTTCTTCTGTGCTGTAGTTACATTCTGTTTGCTTCTCTTAGGAACATCTGCAGATCTTCATGGCAGATGCTGTAGATCACAGTCATCAGGGTAAAATGTTGGGTCAGCGTAAAGGCAGGATGGGCTATCAGGACCCTGCTTACCCTGAATGGCTGTGCTGCCCCACAATAAGGGTCACCACTGACTTGGATGCTCAGATAAAAGCAACTGCTCCCCGTCCCTATGGTGTGATTGGCTCACTCTTACTTCATGGATCTTCGTCTCAGCTTACAACTGGGGTGTAAAGCAGCAAGGCTGCTTGCACTGGTTCAAGGATAGGATTTGGAAGCAGTGTGTCAGTAGTGTCTCCAGAAGTCACATCAATTTAGGTACCCATTAAAAATCCCCTTCTTCTGGGTACAACAAAGGAGTGACTGCCGCTTACTTGGCCTGAGGGATCGAGTAGCCTGTTCAAGGCTTTGCCACTCTGTAGATCAGGGTAACATTGCTCACTGTGTATTTAAGCCTCAGGAAATGTTTTTGAGGCTGACAGAAGCTTTTCTTGCTTATTACCCTTTAAGGATGAATGGAGCAGCATGTGGCAAAATCACAGAATGGGATTAGCTCAGGATTTAGCACGAATTGTTTCTTTTCACTCCTCCAGAGCTATTTCCTTCTCTTGCAGCCTCTGGAGCTGCATGAAATGGAAAGGGTTGTGTCCTTGCCTGCCTGGGAGGAAAATCATCCCAGCTCAGTGCAGCAAAATGGACTGGGTCCAGTGCCCTTGGAAGCAGTGAAACAGGTAAAGGTAAAGCATATTTAACAAGGAATTTCACATGAGGAACCACACAGTCACCCCGAATACTGCCCCAAGACACCCTCCCATCCATGCATAGGCCTCTTCCTTTAGACTCCTTGGAATCAGGGTCAGCAGAGCTTTAGATTTTGCTCTGATCCTGGCTTACCTGTGTGCATGCAGGTAGTGTTCCCTTGCCCCTGTCCTAGCAGGTAGGAAAGGACAGGCAAGTTTCTCTGAAAGCACTGCAGTGCCACTCAGCCCAGTGCAGCACTCAGCACCTTGGGGTGCTGCTGCTGCCCTCTTCTAGAGAGACCCGTTGGGTTCAGGCAGAGTCTGTGATCGTGCAGGGGTGCATTAACTCAGGAAAGGCTCTGCAGTACCAGGATGGGTGCTCAGACTCCACTGCTGGTCATTTGTGTTAGTGTTTCAGTATTAAAAAATGCTCCTGATATGTCTGTCTGTGGTCCCAGGGCTGGCAGCATGATTGGCAGCTTTCTAGCTCATCTTGTCGTGCCCCTGGCTGGTTATTCCCCGTCTATCTAACACTGGCTTCCTTATAATGAAAGGTCTCCATTTGACCACCTGACATAAAGAAACTGTAGTGCTTTTTGCAACCTACAGTAAGCAATGTGTGCTAACAAAAACTAGTATGTTTGTACCTGTAAGAAATAATAATATATTTGTTTTGCAGTGCTTATAAGAGATTCAGCATCTCCATTCAGAGTCACTGGCCTTAGTTCCCTCGTGGTGTAGGTGTGTTGAGGCTGTAAACTGAGGCTGGGACAGAATGAAGAGCATTTAATCACAAGATGAACACCAGGAGTGAAACGGCAGCAGCAGACCACAGAGAGCTGAAGTGCAGAGCTCAATTTTAAGCCTAATTTGAACATTGAGTGAGGTGCTAATAGCTACTGTGTGGAGTCCCTTCTTAGTCTGCTGTTCGCAGTCTGTGAGCAGAGTATAGTGGTATATATAGAATACTCAGTGAAAAACTGGCTTTCTGCAACTGGTGTGGGCAGTGCAGGGTGAAGGGAAGTGTCTGGTTTTGGTGATGAAAATAGAAATCTGTCTTCATGTCTGTGCTCTGGAGACCTCATCTGATACTTCATGGCGTGATACCGTCATTACAGCTTGAAGACCAGATTTCGGAGCTGGTTTCTGTAGTTACCTAACAGTTTAACCTGTCTCCATTCCCCCATAAGAGGAGACCAAACTGCCTTTGTTCATGTTGCCTCATTCATCACTAAGTGTAAAGGAAATTGTAACATCAGACCTGCTTGAGCTAACATTTGTAGTTATTCATTCAGTCAGGCACAAACCAACCCCCTGATGCCAGTCCAGATTTTCTTTTATGCCACAGAGAAAATAAGAATAATGAGTCAATTAATATTCTCTTTTCTTTTTGAAATGCCATGGAAGCATTTGGATACCATGGATATGAGTGACAATATGGTGAAAATCTGGTTTAGAAGGTGTTAAATTTAGTCCTAGAAGTAGATTTGCTGTGATTTAACAGAATGTTCTGCTTTTTTCCATTGCTCCCAGTATGATGTTCAGGATGGACTTTACTTGTTCCAGGGAATGCAGGGAAGGCCCTGCTCACAGTCAGGTAGAACTAAAGGTTGGCTGAGTGCTGGGCCTGATGTATGTTTGCGTCACACTAACAGTGATGGATAACGCTGGCTGCTCTTTTTCCTGCTGGATATGGGATGGGTTTTAATCCTGTATCCAGATCTGTTTGCCTTCTTTTGAAACAACTTCTCTTTCTCTCTTTTGCAGGCATGGTTCAGAAACTTGACCAGAAGCTGCCTGTAGCCAATGAGTACCTGCTGCTTTCAGGTGGTGTGCGGGAAGGTGTGGTGGACATTGATCTTGATGAGCTGAATGTTTATGCACGAGGCACAGACTATGACATGGACTTTACCCTGCTTGTGCCTGCGCTGAAGCTGCACGATCGCAACCAACCAGTGACACTGGACATGCGCCACTCAGCTTTGTGCCACTCCTGGCTGAGTCTGCGTCTGTTTGATGAAGGAACTATCAGCAAGTGGAAGGACTGCTGCACAATTGTGGACCATATCAATGGAGCTACCAATTATTTCTTCTCTCCAACAAAAGTTGCAGACTGGTTCTATGACTCCATTAGCATTGTCCTCTCTGAGATCCAGAAAAAGCCGCAGCGAGGGATGCCAAAGGTGGAGAAGGTAGAAAAGAATGGGACTATCATATCCATCATTCTGGGAGTGGGCAGCAGCCGCATGCTGTATGACATTGTACCTGTGGTGTCCTTCAAAGGTTGGCCAGCAGTGGCCCAGAGCTGGCTGATGGAAAACCATTTCTGGGATGGGAAGATCACAGAGGAGGAAGTCATAAGTGGGTTTTACTTAGTGCCTGCATGTTCCTACAAGGGGAAGAAGGACAATGAATGGAGGCTGTCATTTGCTAGAAGTGAAGTGCAGCTGAAAAAGTGCATCTCCAGCAGCCTCATGCAAGCCTATCAGGCCTGCAAAGCTATCATCATCAAATTGCTGTCCCGCCCCAAAGCCATTAGTCCATATCACTTGCGGAGCATGATGCTGTGGGCTTGTGACAGGTTACCAGCCAGCTACTTGGCCCAAGAGGATTACGCAGCCCATTTCCTCCTGGGTCTCATAGATGATCTCCAGCACTGCTTGGTCAACAAGATGTGCCCTAACTATTTCATCCCTCAGTGCAATATGCTGGAGCACCTCTCTGAAGAAACCGTCATGCTGCACGCGCGGAAGCTGTCCTCGGTCCGCTCAGACCCTGCCGAACACCTTCGAACTGCCATCGAACATGTCAAAGCAGCCAACCGGCTAACACTAGAGCTCCAGCGGCGGGGCAGCACCACCAGCATCCCCTCCCCGCAGTCAGATGGAGGGGACACCAACCAACCTGATGACCGATTAGCCAAAAAGTTGCAGCAGCTAGTGACTGAGAACCCTGGGAAGTCCATCTCTGTCTTCATTAACCCAGATGATGTCACAAGGCCACACTTCAGAATCGATGATAAATTTTTCTGAGATTTCATCAATGTTTCTTGAGATTTTTTGCTTTTGTTTTTTTTTTTTAAAAACTCTTGCAGTGTGCAGGGGTTTTTTGTTTGGTTTTTTTCTCCTCGATGACTTAGCCTCTTGTTTTTTACATATCCAGCGTAGATTGGATCTGTTGAGAACAATCTGAATAAATTATAATTCCTGATTCTGCAGGACGGTGCAGATTTTGAAACAGTATATTGCTATTTCATATGCTGCTTTGATTTTTTCACCCACCCAGCCCCATTGTCTGTGAGTAGTTTCTACAGGAGAACATGCACCATAAACACACACGCTACAGTGTAATGTAGATTTTTTTTTTTTCCCAAGCTTCCATAATTTATGTACATTGTTGGGCCTGGGGAAGGGACAACTCACCTTCCATTGCTTTGGAAATTCACTTCTTTTTCCATGAGCTTCCATCATCCTGAAAAAAGGAGGAGAGACTCTGGGTTGGAAAGCCCTGCTGGTAATTTGACAAGGCCAAATCTACTGGGCTGAAGCTGAAGCCCAGTTCATCTGTTCTTCACACTTCTCACACTAGGGAAGAAAGTTAACTTTAAAGATGATGATGATGATGCAGCTTTTGAGGGAAAGAGTGGTTTCTGTTTTGATCAACTTTTTGAATGTAATTGTTCATAATTGGACCTTGTACAGTCCAGAGGGTGGTTTCTGCTGCTTTTCCATGCGGAATAAGGTTATGGAATGTTAGTTTTAGTGTGTGTAATTATTCAAAGCCTTATTTAAATTCTATTAAAGAACATACCATTATAAATGTTAATTGCACTAATGAAATCTCTGCCATTACCTCAGTCCCACTGTTTGTGTTTCTTTCATGAATAGCATCTGTTATTAGGTCGCAGTATTGCAGATTGCTTGAGGCCCCCTCGGGTCTCTTGGTTTCAGGTGATTTCTTGGTTGTCTTTTGTAAAAGGCTTTTCCTTGTTAGCCCAGCAATGTGTGAGAAGCCACATTTTTGCATTGGCATATTTCTTTGGATGCGTATTGTGCGTTGCAGTGCATATTGCCTTAATATGTATTGCATGTCGTTGAAACAGGTTTACCATTAGATGAGGATGTAATGCTAAAGCAGTGGTGTGTGCAACGTGAATCAGCCAGGCCTCGGGCAAAGGAGCTGTCTTGCTTCCAGAATGCATGTTTTGGGCCTGATCCATTCCCTTGACTCCTGTGGACTTTCTGACTTACCCTGGGACACGTGAGATCTTACTTTGGTCTCATGTTTGCAGAAGTTGTGTTTGTATGTAAACTAGTGGTGCAACTGTAGCCTTGAAAAACACATACGCTTTCCTTTTGTGTGTAGGATAAGATGTACGGTAACAAGGGTTAGTCTGAGCCAAAAATAATTCCAAGAGTTCAAGGATAGAGTGGCTTTTTTTGTGGCTGGCTGGCCAGTGACTGATACTTAGGCCTTAAATCAGCAATTTGGGCTTACTGATTATCCCAGAGAAGCTGTTCTGATACAAACTTGATGCATGTTTTAAAATGTGATTATTAGAGCAGGTTGAAGTATTTTTTAAATATTTGACAGAAAAAAATGAGGCGCATATCTTGTAAATTCTAACATTAAAATTGTGTATGAAAAATGCGTCCCTTTTCTAGCCCAGCCTTTCAGGTAAAGAAACCAGGCTGGTGGAGCAACACACCAGCAGCTTTGGAAACTGCTTTATTAGGTGGCAGGGAGGTTTTGATACCTGATCTAGTACCCAAGTCATGTCTTAAAATGAAACTTTTGCTTCTCTATCTCTTGGGCATATTTGAAAACTTCACCCCACTGCTGTAACAAAGGTGTTCACATTTACCTGAATTTACTTGTACACACTGACATGAGCCTGAAGAAGCTCTCAAAAATTGCTGGCTAGATGGAGTGGATGAGAATTTAACTTTAAAGCACAACTGGCTAGTGATTGTGAGTCCTGGTGCAGCTGTGGTTATGGTCCGGGGAAGGACATGTATTGACTTCAGCAGAAGCAGAACTGGGTCCTACCAGTGTGGCTATTGCCAAAGATGAGTCTCCATTTAAATCTCTAACCTGCCAGGGGAGGCAGGAGAACGGACGGGGAATCCTCTCCAGAAGTGTGTCAAAAATGCAGATACCTTGAATTGATATTTTCCCCAGTCTCCAGGACTTCTGTCTGTTGGAAGACAAGTCTGGGCTCCAGGATGAAGTTTTGCATCACAACACGTGAGAGATCTGCTCAGCACAAAGCAGCAGGTAGCCTGGCAGACAGAGTACTTTCCTGAGACTCCCAGTGTCTGTGCCAGTGCTCCTGAGTTTTGCAGAAACACAGCCTTCCCCATGCCAGTTCAATGTCCTGATGACCAGCAGTTTGGCTAGCCCATGTCAAGCTCTGGTGTGTGCTCATTTTTTGGTTTTAATTAAAAAAAAAGACATTTTGAAAAGTATCCATCTTGTTATTCCTGCATTATGAGGAAAATGTGTGTGTGTTGTGGGTTTTTGGGTTTTTTTGGTTTTTTTTGGGTTTTTTTTGGGGGGGGGGAGAGAAGGCTTGGCTTTTTACTGGACTGGAAAGCAATTTCCCAGGTAGGTCTGAGAGAATGTTATATCCTCTGTCTGAACCATCTGTCTTCCAGGCAGGCAGGTTTTGAATCTCAGTCTAGTATTTGCTCCCTTCCACATCCAATAGCTCAACTTAACAAAGCAGTTTGCCAACCCGGAGAGGTGTTGCGTGCTTTGTATATTTGAGAACACTGAAGGCTCTATTTTCTTCCTCTCCTATTGTCCCCTGTTGCCTTTGAGTGTATTCTGGGACAGAATTGCATAATACGTAGGTATCTATGTGGGATTTCAAAGTAGTAAGTGAGTATTATTCCTTACTACTCTCTGCAAGTTTCAAGGGGACCACACTGCTTTTCCTATTGGGAAGTTCTTGAAAGTCCTTCACACAAACATTTTAGAACACCCAGACCCATGGAGTTAAAGGCTTTGCCAATCTGAAAAACACTGGAGTAAGTGCTGTGAGCCCATGTCTCAACAGGAGTTTCAGTTCTGCACCCACTGTTACGGGCAATGAGATTTTTCCCCCCCCCCATTGTCTACCTTTCTGCTGGCTTCTCCCAGTTGGTGGGTTGGAAAAGGACTGGGACAGTTCATGTAGTTGCATGTGTACGAATGTAGGAGGTCTCCTTTATGTGTCTGCATATTAATGCCTCCTACACTGGTAAAAGAGGTGAGTCCCAGCCAAGAGGGTCTTCAGGCATCAGAAAGCTGGGAAGGAAGAAAAAAGTGCCCTTCAGAGGCTCCAATTCCATTTCTCAGTGTGAGTACCCTTGAACTGTGGTCCTATTCTTGGGACAAGCAGCCTTTGCTCTTTCCATAGGGGATCTGGCTAGAAGAACAATAGGAAGAGCAGCTAATTTGACTGGTACTGGTTGTGTCATCTTCTGGTAGACCCTGAAGAACCTGTCACTTCTTCGGGGGGACATCTGAGCTGCTGCAGAGCTGACAAAACCACCAGCCAATGGAGGGTTATCCTATGTGCTCTGTCGAGAGGAGTACTCAGCTTAGAGCAGAAGGGAACAACAGCCAGAGAGCTTTGTGAAAACCTGCAGTCTCTGCTCCTTCAAGCATGTTACGCCAGGCCTCAGTTGCTTTGGGCTGGCTGTGATAAATTGATTTCCCTGTGTTTTCCAATATTCTAGCCTGGAGAAATGTTGGTGCTCTAACCAGAAAACTACAACTAAGCATCAGAGTCAGTGTTTGCAGGAGAATCATCAGAATAGCAGCAGGACTTTAACCATCCACTGCTCAAAATAGAAGGTGGTCTGCAAAAGCCATTGAAAGAGCTGGTTTTTAGTGCTCTGTCTTTTCTGTTGTCCTTCTTGTCACTGTGAGAAATAGCT